>CM054062.1:55949363-56064124 GCA_028641055.1 Alopecurus myosuroides | reverse complement strand
TTGCAGAGGAGTCAATCTACAACAATATTAGCAATGAATTCATTAAGGTTATAGAGGAGGTAATCTAGTGAGAGGACTGTACATATACTACTTTTGCATTCTTAAACAGAGGCATTCGAACAATAATGCAACTAAAAAAAATGCTTAGTAAGTTACTAATGTTATAACAAGTTAGGATGGTAATTTTCAGGTGTATTTCAGACGCACACACACTTGGTTACTTGGAAAGATCGATACATTTTCACGTCAATGATCTTAACACTATTTAACGAAACTGCAATGGAAATACATGGTTTGAGCCGATCAAATGCTCACAATTTAATGAAACTGCAATTGATGTGTGCGATCATGCTGAGAACTTGGTAGAACCTAGGGATCTACCGGGACGTGGACGTAGGCTGTAGGGGAAAGAGGGGGTTGTGTGGAGGCGAGGGGCGCGCGGCCGGCGGTTGGGCGCCGTCGTGCGGGAGCAAGGGGGCGACGGCTAGGGCAGGGGCGGCGGCGCGTGGGAGAAGGCCGACTCCTCCGGGAGTCGGCAATAATGATATTGATTATTGCTTATTCAATCACGAAGGGATACATGTGTTTATATAGGAGGACAGCCTCCTCTAAACCCTAATTTACTTGGGCTAAGCCCACAACTAGCCACTCTTCGACTTCTTGCGTGTATACTGTAAACCGACCATAACATCTCTCCCCGCCTTCTCAAACAGCTCGTCCTCGAGCTGAACTTCTGGAAACTGCTGGCGGAACTCATCCCGGAACGGCGTCGGCCTTGGAGACAGCTGCATCGGCCGGCCCAGCGGTGACGACATTAGCCGCCACGTCGTCTACGGTCTCCAAGTAGAACAGGCGTGGGCAAACGTGGCCCGGTACGTAGAGCTCGTCGCAGTTGAAGCACAACCCTTTACGGCGGCGCTCGAGCTGTTCGGCCGTGGTCAGCCGACGGAACGGCCGCGTCGCGGCTGGATCGGATTGCCCCACATGAGTCAAGGCTGTGGGCGCCTGTCCTGCTGGTGTCGGTGGGGGGCGGGCGGGCGGCAGAACGTCGCTGGCTGGAAAGGCCTGCTGCATGGCCCGCGCGCGCTGCTCGAAGGCGCGGGCGTAGTACATGGCCGACTGCAGGTCCTGAGGATCCCGCATCTCCACGTCGACGCGAATGTGGTCCGGCAGGCCGCCGACAAAGAGCTCGGCGCGCTGGCGAGCCGTGACGCCAGGCGCATGGCACGCCAACATCTGGAAGCGGTCGGCAAAGTCCTGCACCGAGGAGGTGAAGGGAAGGCGACCGAGCTCGGCCAGTCGGCTCCCGCGCATCGGAGGCCCGAACCGGAGGAAGCAAAGGTCGCGGAAGCGCTCCCACGGAGGCATCCCACCCTCGTCCTGCTCAAGGGCGTAGTACCACGTCTGGGCGGTGCCGTGGAGGTGGTAGGAGGCGATCCACGTGCGGTCGGACGCGAGGGTCCGCTGCCCCCTGAAAAACTGGTCGCACTGGTTGAGCCAGTTCAGGGGGTCGACGGTGCCGTCGTAGGTGGCGAACTCCAGCTTGGTGAAGCGGGGCGGCTGCTGGCTGCGCGGGGCGACGGCGAAGGCTCCCTCGTGACGACCCATCGCGGCGGGGGGCGAGTAGGTGGGCACCATGGGCCCCCCTGGAACTGGTGGCCGCCGGCGCCGATGCAGGGTTCAGCGTACCCGGTGAAACCCCCGAAGGTCGTGGCCGAGGGCGACACGGCCGGCTGGAGCACGGTCGGCTGGGAAGGCGCGTTCGTATAGACTGGTGCGTCGAGCCAGGCCGGAAGTTGGGACGGCGAGGGCGGGAGCGTGATCTGAGTGATCGGGACCCCCTGGTGGGAGGCGGCTGCCGACGGCGACGGCGCGAGGGCCGTGGACGGCGGCTGTGATGGCGCGGATGGCGGCGCGGTTTCGAACGTGGGCGCGGTGGCCCACGACGGCAGCGGAGACGGCGACGGCGGAAACTGGAGCTCGGTGATCGGAACCCTCTGTTTCTGCGGAGCGGAAACCGACGGTGGCGCCGTCCGCTGGAGGAGCACTGCGATGGCGTGCTTGATGTCGGAGACCGCCTCGGTCAGGTCGCGGAGGCCCATAGAGAGCTCCTGGATCGAGAGGATGGGGGCAGGCTCCCGAGCCGGCGCGGCCTGGGCCACAGACGCCGGCGGCGGCGCCATGGTGGTGGGCGCGCCCGACGACGCGATCGCGGCGGAGGCGGTGGCCAGTCCCGAAGACATCGCAACCGAGGAATCTGATACCAAACTGGTAGAACCTAGGGATCTACCGGGACGTGGACGTAGGCTGTAGGGGAAAGAGGGGGTTGTGTGGAGGCGAGGGGCGCGCGGCCGGCGGTTGGGCGCCGTCGCGCGGGAGCAAGGGGGCGGCGGCTAGGGCAGGGGCGGCGGCGCGTGGGAGAAGGCCGACTCCTCTGGGAGTCGGCAATAATGATATTGATTATTGCTTATTCAATCACGAAGGGATACATGTGTTTATATAGGAGGACGGCCTCCTCTAAACCCTAATTTACTTGGGCTAAGCCCACAACTAGCCACTCTTCGACTTCTTGCGTGTATACTGTAAACCGACCTTAACAGAACTTCTCTTGCAAGTTCAGTAAACTAACAAACTGTGTCATGTACACCATAGGAGCTTCTTGCCAAGCTAATTATTCCTTTTGTGTTTCACATGTCGGGAATATCAAGTATTTCCTTTACAAACAATGTTGTGTGCAATGGCATTGCAACATTCATAAGGAAACAGAGGACAGATCGATCTTCATTCATTTTCATTGTCATTCCAAACAACAGAGATGTGGCATGTAGCATTATAGATCATACTGGCTAAAGCACCGGAAAGTATCTTTTGGCTCCCTAGAACCAGTTCTCCCGCCATTTTTAAAATTTCCAAACTTATATTTATGAGTTTCAAAAAATTCTGATAAAAAAATCCGGATGTAGTAAATGGTGTATCCCACAAACGTACAAAATGTCAATTTCAAATACAAAGTATTATGGTCTCCACAAAAATGAAAAAAAAAGGATAAAATGATAAATATAGAGATCTGAAAATAGGCAAATACTCAGATCCACACTTTTGTCATTTTTGTGTAGTTTAGAATACAAAGTATTTGAAATTTATTTTTTGCACGTTTGTAGGATACACCATTAGTTACATAAGGATTTTTTTTTTGAGAATTTTTTGAAACTTGTAAATATGATTTTTGATTTTTTTTTTAAATAGCAGGATCACTAGTGCCCAGGTGCACCAAATCTCCACTCCTAAAGCACCCACAATATGCATTAGATATAATCTTAGCTTATAGTTCCTGCACTAAAACAGATTAGGAACTGGTTAGCATTAGATACAATCGTAGCTTCTAGTTCCTGCACTAAAATATTCATTAGCCAGTCTGCACCCCCTTCTGCTTTTCTTATGGGCAACTGTTTCTTTTGCACTGCAGGTGAACACCCTTGTGATGGTAAGGTGGAAAAAGTCTGAGCTCAGGCACCCCTGCTCGCGAGGCCCGTAGCAAGCAGGAGTGATGATGCCCTCCCTTGAACTATTGAACTGTTGTGTGGTAGAAATTTGTATGGCTCTGATACGAAATGTCAAGTCCTACTATCGATCGCACCAGTTTGATTATCACAGATACAAGTTTGCACGGCTTCACACCGAGAGAAGGGGGTATTCAACAAACAAGGTTCGCCAAGGACGAAGAGATGGTTCTTCAGGAATGAGATTAAGATTACACAACAATGATGCCGTTGGTAGGATGCAGTCTGGGATGTTGGGTTGATAGGCCATCACTGGGCCTGGGCCTTTTGCGCCAGATGGGCTTCACGGATCCTCTACTTTGCCTCCTTCCTGTGCTTGACCTTCAGTGCTTCAGCTTGGAGATGAGCTGTGACGCCACTGTGGTTCCTATTTCGATTGGATTGGTTTGTTGTGTGACGAGTTCTTGGTGGGGAATGGGTGAGGTGGAAGTGATTTTGAGTTGGTTATTCTGGCTGTAGACAGACCTGCGAGACCAGGCAGTGACTTGAGCTGGCGGCAGAGCAAGGCAAGATGCAAGACAGAAGAACCAAACAGGTTGTTTAAGTTAGTAGCATGAGGAGGGCACTTGATCTGAAGCTATATATTTTGCTGGCACTACTAGTCGAGGATAGTCTGCTTAATTTGTTCAGCTGACATAAGCTGCGATCTTTACTATCATATGGAAGATTTGTAATAAGGAGCTGATATTGTTGATCTTCGGTAATAAAGAGCTGGTATTTGACGCTTTCCTGATACGATAAACAAATTCTGAACAATTTCCTTTTCTGTATTTAGGTGGAATATTTTCTAGAGGGAGTATACACACATATCTGTTCCTCTCCTCAAAACAGCCACGTGAATGGATCAGTTACAGTCTTACAGAAGCATTTTTTTGCTTGTTGCGGAATCATGTGTCTGTTATTGTTCCTGGTAATGGTAATAGCAGGAAAGGTACATGTACATCGGTGAGAAAAAAGGGAAAGCAATCTAGTAATGGCAGATCCTTAGATAAATCGGATTTAAAACTCTTCCATAAAAAGAAATTCCTTAGATTAATGGATCAACTGTGATCATAATTAGCATACATTAATTGACAACAAACTCAAAGTTCTCACTCGCACTAGGGGAAAACATGCCAGTGATACTCCTACTCCTAAGCACTTGCAACTAAGACTAACACTATTTCCTCTGTTCTGATCAGCTAAGCAAGAGGAAGACTGCACATTTCTGGGTGAGCCGACCAAGCTAATTCCTGGGCTCGCTTCTCTGGAGTGCCTCCATCTCACGTCGACGAGCTTGCTCAATGATTCGAGATTGGGCATCTGCTGCCGCTTCACGCGCTTCCCTGAGCTGCTGACGGGACATGAACACATCCGCCGGATCGAGGAACGGGTCGTTGAACTCCACGGTCGCCACAATCTGCTCCACCTTTCGCCGGGCATCCGCCCTGCGACGCTCGATCTCGACGGCCTCTTCCGCAGCGGAGCGTGCCTTGGCCTGACGAGCCTTCTGGATGAGCTCGCTGATGGTGGCTGAAGAAGGCTTTGGTTGCGCCGTGCTCTCTGGAAGTGGAAGGTGACTCGCCGACTGGACGGACTGATTCTTGATCACGGCGGCGCCCAGGAGCGTCGAGACTTTCAGATCCTTGTCGCTGCTCGGACACGGGAGCTTCTTGTCGCCGATCTTGACGGCGGCGGCGAGATGGGGCTCGCCCGCAGCACGTACGCGCTTCGCCGCAGGCTCCCCGCCGCGGACAGAACTGGAGCGCTTCTTGCTCCCGATGTTGACGGCGGCCGCGGGATGGGGCTCGCCCCGGGAGCAGCCACCGCGCACGGGCTTCGCCAGAGTCTCCGCGCCGCGAACGGAAGAGCCGGGACGCTTCGTCTTCTTGATCGCGGCAGGATTCGCCATACATGCCGGATTCACGCGCAGGCGTGGAGCGCCGGAATGGAGGCCAGCGTCGGCGCTCCGCCGCGGGAGCACAGACGTCGGGAGCACCGCGGTGGCACCCATGGTCGCGAGCGGCCGCTGGAGACAGCAATCGAAGCGCGAGCGCAGGAATCGGAGGAGCGGGAGCGTGGGAGAAGACGCGGCGGAGCGATCGGAGATTAGGGCAGGAAATCGAGAGCGGTGGATTGGGATTCAGGAAACGGGGCGAGCAAGAAAACGAGGCAGACAGAGCAGGGGGAAGTGGCGGCAAAGAAACTGGGGTTCGAGGTTCCATCGGATTGAAATCCGAGTTGGCTGGGCCCTTATGTCGGTGAGACGCGCTGGATTTTTCTTTCCTTCTTTGAGCTGGACGTGATGGTTGCGTAGCTCGAACGCTTTTTTTTTTTCGTAGGAGGAAGCCGAAAAAATAAGCTGGAACGCTGATTTATTCTGGGCCCGAGATCTAAACGGGCTTTCCTAAGCAAGCCGAAGCCAGGCCCAATGCATTTAATTTCATTGACGTGTGGCCCTAAATTAGCAGAGTGGACGACATTAGCTCAAAAAAAAAAAGCAGAGTGGACGACATAAAAAAAAAGCAGAGTGAACGACCAAGATTTTGAATTTCGTTTTACATTTTTTCCCGGTGCTGGGCGAAATGGCCGAAATTCGGAATTTCGGATTTTTTTCGAAAAAACTCGGACGAAAAGTCAAAACCAAAATTTGAAATTTTGGACGAAAACTGACCAAAAATGAACAAAAAATGGACGAAATTTGTCAGAAAATTTGAACTTACGAACGAAAATATATCACAGAACCATAGTTACTTAGACACAAATTATAGCAAAAGGAATTCATCCATTAAATGTTATGGCACACTCGAGAATTCTCAGTCCATAATAACAAATAAAATGCGAAATTTGTCAGAAAATTTGAACTTACGAACGAAAATATATCACAGAATCATAGTTACTTAGACACAAATTATAGCAAAAGGAATTCATCCATTAAATGTTATGGCACACTCGAGAATTCTCAGTCCATAATAACAAATAAAATGTTCAGATTAATATATAGTCCATCATAGTCTAGAATAGCAATACATAGTCCATCATACAGTCCAGTCCATAAATTTACTACATCCTGATCACAACAAAAGATCAGCATCCATCCAAATTAATTGTCCATGGTCCACAATAACATAGTTCATACAGTCCACAAAAAAACATTCAAAGTTCTCATACACTCCAAAAGCAATCAGTGAGAAGAACTTGTCTGCTTCTTCCAAGTCATCTTGCGACCACATGCTACTCCAAGGCTTCTACAATAGTAAAAGAAAAGAAAATTAAAAATTGAAGTGAGTTCAAAGCAGGACACAAAATACAAAAATTAGATTTAGGTAAATATCCACTAGAGACGTATTGTTCCTAGCTGTACCTAGAGAATGGAAGAATTAACTATCTACAACCGTGACTTTCGAAAGCATGTACATAATGGATGTACCTAGATCAATTAGAGAGACATATTGGTCCTAGGTAAATATCCACTAGAGACGTATTGTTCCTAGCTGTACCTAGAGAATGGAAGAATTAACTATCTACAACCGTGACTTTCGAAAGCATGTACCTAGATCAATTAGAGAGACATATTGGTCCTGGCTGTACATAATAATGGCAGAATTAGCTATTTCAGGTTAAGTACAAATGTACTAAGCGCTAGAGCTACCTATAATTCTGGTTCAAGTACAAATCTGCTAGGTCTCTCCTAAACATGTATTTCAGGTTCGACCATAGATATATATTTGAAATTGGGAAAAATAAGGGCAAAGAACCATAGTAAAATTACCACATGGAAACATAATCAGAAATGGCAACAAGTAGATGAGATGACAACGATCAAAGTTACCTATGTTAATAGTAAAGGTTCTCGACATCCTTGATCTTCTTGGCTCGCCTTTTCCATGCAGATCGTCGGTTCACCAAATTGCCATCACTTGTATTCTCGTTCTCGTTTGCGACTTGGCTTG
Organism: Alopecurus myosuroides; assembly: GCA_028641055.1. Taxonomy (NCBI): domain Eukaryota; kingdom Viridiplantae; phylum Streptophyta; class Magnoliopsida; order Poales; family Poaceae; genus Alopecurus; species Alopecurus myosuroides. The sequence continues at coordinate 56,056,632 of CM054062.1, read as the reverse complement.
GAGCATTCTCATTCTCATTCTCGTTTGCGACTTGGTTTGGAGCATCTTCTTCAACCTGCCTATCTACTCCTCCATCAGATTCACTTGCACTATCTTGGCCATCATCGTCATCATCAATGTCAATATGTTCATCCTCTTCATCATCATCCTCACAATCAATGTAGTCATCCTCCTCTTCTTCCGTAAACCTCTGTCTTTTCCTACTATTATCGTTTGCCCCAAGTCGAGAGGCTCTCCTTGTTGAGTTAAGTGCACGTATCTCCTCAAAGACGGCACTAGCAGCATCAGCCCCATCTTCGATTATATGCTCTTCGTCCTCATTCAACCAGTCCATCATTGGATTTGATGGATCATACATGGTTGTATCCATCATCATTGCACACGGATCAACTTCCTTCTCTCTGTAACTCTCCTTCACATGGTCTTGTTCTTCTTCAGCACGTAACTTCAAGCAAAGAAAACAGAATCCACGATTAATAGAAAATTTTACTAGGTACATGAATTTTAGAGAAAATTCAACAAAGTATAAAGACAATGTTGCGCATAGTTGTTTAGCAGAGACTTAATGCATAGCTAACTTGAGACCTTACGAATAGAAAAGTGAAGAGCTAGTACAATACATATACCTTCAGGTTGTAGCGTACAGAAACACATTTGTGGAGCTTGCCATATAAAAGACGGTTTCTTTGCTTTGTGTGGATCAAGGCAAAAGCACTCCAATTCCTCTCACGGCCACTTGATGCGACGCATTGTGAAACAATTCTCAATGCACACTTCTGTAGATGAGGAACTTCCCCTCCAAATTGGAACCACCACTCAGCTACATGGATTAACATAATTAAATTATGGTTTGCCAAATTGAGCTAATAAAGCTGACAGAGAGGTATAAGGATCATAACTTACTTGGTGACATTTTTTCTGCAGATAAGCGTGCCAACCTTTGGCCAAACCTCCCACGACATTCCCTGTAAGTGCTGATTTCATTAATAGCCAAAACAGCAGTTTCAGGGTTTGCGATCTTCTCAATGGCATCAGTTAATGCAGAAGCGTAATCTGGCATGTTGCTCATGTTGATTGTATAATGTGTGTAAGGATCAAGGACAACGGCTGCATAAGAAAAAGAAGCCAATATTAGTTAAAACCCACGAAAAAGACCAAGGTAATATAAATTTTGTTAGTTTTCTAACTACCTGCAACCATTAGTGTGTCTTTTTCCATAGTGTCCATCCTCTTGGATACTTTGCTCATGACTCTATGGAACATCCTTGACCCACCGCCAAGATGGGCATCTAGCTGGTGTACGGCTGCCATCATACTCTTCTTGAACTCGGAGAGAGTGCATTTCTTTTGCGTATCAGCGTATCTTAAGGCTTTGTAAAGTGGCTCCAACAAAGCAAGAACCCACTCTAAGGCTGCCCACCATACATTACTAGATAGCAACTCTTCGGCAAACACATAATCAGCATCTTTCTTCCAAATACTTTGCTTCCAATCATCGGACACCATCCATTTTCTAAACAGATCTTTCTTTTGATGATAACTCTCAAGAAACATGAACACCGTTCCAAAACGGGTGGCATTTGGTTTAATCAATTCCCCACCAACATTAGTTTTCATGCTATCATGTAGGTTATTGTGATTATGAAAAAATCTACAGATCTGTTTGGCACTTTTAACTATCACATCAACCTCACGGAATTTGGCTATGTCTTTAAGCATCAGAAAAATATAAACTAGCTGTTAATGCATTTTCAAACATGCTTGACAAACTTTAAGTTTGGGCATTATTTGAATTTGTTTAATTCATTTAAAAATGGAGAAAATAAGTTTTTATTCAATAAAATTAGAAAAATACAAGTTATGTTCCAAATGATAGCAGTTTCAGCCTGAGCATTGATAGTGGATGACACTAGGAGAGTTGGGGCAATTTTCGTTGGTTTTTCTCACACAATGCCATACCAACCTGAGAAGTTGGGGGTACATATTTATAGGCTGCTAGCCAGCCAAGCATATTCTAGATGCTAGTCTAAGATGCTGGTCAAGGGTCCTATCCTAACAGCAGTCCTTGACCCTATCCTAACAGACCGTCCTTGACCTTATCCTAACAGACCGTCCTTGACCTTATCCTAACAACCAGTCCTTGACACAAGGACCATGTGCACCCTAGTACAAAGACCATCCCCACAAAGACCACAGTACAAAGGCTTATCCATCATTCTCCCCCTAAGTCTTGTACGTCGTCTTGAGGGGAAGTTGAACCATCCCGATCTTGGAGCAGAGTTCGAGAAACTTGATCCTCCCAAGAGGCTTGGTGAGCAGGTCGGCCAGCTGATCCGTGGTGTTGATGTAGCTCGCCTTGACGCTTCCTTCTTCCAAGCAGCTTCGGATGAAATGGTACCTCAGCCGGATGTGCTTGCTCCTTTCGTGGAAAACAGGGTTCTTCGCCAGGGCCAGAGCGGACTTGCTGTCCACCATGAGCTGCACCGCTCCGGTGTCCTGGCCGAGGAGCTCCAAGCAGTCGAGCAAGCCATAGCGCCTGAGTGCACGCGGTGGAGGCTGCTATGTACTCGGCCTCGCAGCTTGACATGGCCACCACCTGCTGCTTGACCGACTGCCAGCTCACAAGAGACTTGCGGAGGAAGAAGAGGATCCCGCTCGTGCTCTTGCTGGTGTCGATGTCGCCTGCGTGGTCGTTGTCGCTGTACCTGACGAAGTGAATCGCCCCGGGGCACCTAGGATAGTGGAGGTTGTGGTCGAGAGTCCCCGCTACGTACCGGATGATTCTCTTCACAGCCTGCTTGTCGTGGGATAATCACGGCAGACGTTACCGGGGGTAACTTGTCTTGGGGCAAATCGACTCTGGTGTTTGGGAGAGGGTTTAGCTCAAGGGAGACCATGGTGATATGCGATCTGGTAGCCGGCAATCAAGTCGCCGAGTCTCCGATCTGAATATACTATCTCAACTCTCGTGTTACAATGGATACTCGATACCTCGTAATCTTGATCTCGTAATCTTGTCTAATCTAACCCTAGGGACCGGCTTATATAGTACCCGGACCCCCTAGCTTACTATCCAAGGCGTGCTCGGAATCCTACCCGGACACTGCTTACAAACCCTAAACTTCCTTATCGGAACCCACAATCCGGGTTACGAGGCCTACACTCCTGGGTATTCTAGAAGCTCCTTTTCCTTAAGCCGGGTCTTGCGCAGCGTCCTTTGGGCCGAATTACACCTTGGCGTTAGCCTACCGGGTTATCATCCCTCCATCAGTAGTCCCCAGAATAGATTGGGCTTCACGGGATCCTCCTTGAAGCGCACGCTATTCCCTGCAAAAATAACAAACATACAAGTTCATAGAGGCCGGGTCAGGTTGCTTTAATAAACAGCTAGGCCTAACTCCATTGGTGGTCCATATAATAACCCGGCTTTCTCTGAATCCATCTTTACTTCTCCGGGTCAATGTTCCGAGGAAAGCACAGAAGACCCGGCTTATTTTGCTCGTTAATTGGTCCGGATATCGCGGAAGGCATTTACTTCCTATCATTTCCGGATATCGCGCATGGGCACTTAACGCGTATCCCAAAATTTCCGTACGGGTATCTCTTCCGAAAATTTTGGCTCCCGCTCACCTTGACCTAGTTTTCCCCACACGTACCTATAAATAGGTGCCCTAGGGGGTAACATACCCCAACGTTCCATTTCTTCCACCGTCTTCTTTCTCACCGGTGCTCTCTTACCCGAGCTCACGCAGCGCCGCCACGGAGACCACGAACGCGCCGCCGGAGCCGAGCCGCCGTCACCTGCGCTCGTCCACAAACCGCGCCGCGTCGCCGTCTGTCTCCGCTGCCGCGCACCCGAGCTGCCCACCGGGAGTCCCAGAGGGGCACCACAGCTGCGCCATTTGCCGCCGTCGTGCTCTCCTTCAATCTACTCCGGTGAGCTTCCTTTCCCCATTAATTTTAACTTCCAACTTTTCCGCCCAATCCAGATTGGATCTAGGTCTGTCCGCCGGCTACTTTCTTGCGCCGACACACTTGCTTGTTCAATCGCTCAATGATAGACTCAACTTCAATCTCCCACCACTTGCGATCCTTAATCTCTTCGCGAATTTCTCTGTAAAATTTCCCAATCTAGATGTAGTCTGTCAAAATTTCCGCAGCTGTTCTTCGATACCCGGACAATCCTCTATTTCCGGATCTCCTATTTATGCTAGTTAACCAAACAACCAACTCCTTTTGATAATGGCTCACTGATACTAGGATTACTGATAATTTCCGTAACTGTCCGTTGATAGTGGGATAACTCATAATTTCTGTGCTTCTTACTGGTACTACTCATGGATACTCGGATAACTCATAATTCCCGAGTCTTAATGTTTCGTACTCTTTGCCTTGTATTCTGCAGACCGAGCAAATGGCTCCAAAGCACAAGGGCAAACAGCCGGGCAAGGCAAGGTCAACCCAATCCATCTCCGCCAACTGGGCACGGTCTTCCGTGACCGAAGCCAAGCTAGAAGAGCTCGCCGAGTCTGGCGTTCTCCCTCCTCAGAAGGAGATCCACTGGAGAGTACCGGGTGACGAGACCCGGCCTACCCCCAACCCCAACGAGGTAATCTGCTTCGTTGAGCACGTGATCCGGGGGTTTCGCCCCCCGGTTCACTCTTTTTTCCGTGAGGTCCTCAGCCATTACAGCCTCCGGGTATTCGACATAGGGCCTAACTCTATGTTGAATATAACCCATTTCATAGTCCTTTGCGAATCTTACTTGTGCATCCCGCCCAATCTCGCTTTGTTTATCAAACTTTTCCAATGCAAACCGTGCCGCGAAAGCGGTGACGGGGCCCTCTTGGCCTGCGGCGGGGTTTCTATCCAGCGCCGTAAGAATTCACCCATGCCGACTCTCAGTCTTAACTCTCACGTTAAGCATTGGCAACAAACTTTCTTTTATTGCCGGGACACCTCCCCACCCAGCGAGAGGAAATTGCCGGGTTACTCGGAGGGTCTCTTAGATCTTTCCGACACTTTCAATGCTTTCGCCCCTGAATCGGACAGGAAAACCATCCAGCCCCTTCTAGCCAAAATAGCCGTTCTTTCTGCCCAAGGCCTCCTTGGGATTAACTTGGTTAAGACATGGGTGGACTTCCGGATCCAGCCCAACTCCATTCGCGCAAAGCTGATGTGCGACTACTCGGGGCACGTCACGGACGCGCTCCGCTATTCCTCAAAGAATTACCCGGTCGGTGACACTAACAAGACCATCAAGGGTTTCTTGACGGAGAAGTTGGACGTGATCCGGAACATAGCCGGATTAGATCCATATACACGCGAGAATCCGGCTCCCGCGGTAAGATCCGGCACTTATACCTTCACTTTCATCCTTGCACTTACACTTGATACAATCACTAATCTTACTTTTACGCCTTCATCTCAGGCTGATAGCGCTTTCTGGAACGTTGAGACCTCCCCTTCCTCCGGAGACCCGGAAGAAGATGAAGAGGCAGCTGACTCGGAGGAAGGTACATTCCGGGTTTTACCCAACCCAATTTCTGCTAACTTGTTTCTCCACACTTCCTGTTTTTCCGACTGTAATCATTGGTGACTCTCAGGGCTGGAGGATAAGGAAGAAAAAGAAGACCCGGAAGACGGGGTGGAAACACAGAGTGACGAGAGTGAAGCTGAACCGGTCATCGAGGTCGGAGCTAAGAGAAAACCCCGAGGGGTTGTCTTTAAGGTTCCATATCGCTCCCTTGCCTCCAAACCATACACCTTCACTAATATGTGCGAGCTAAACCGTAAATTATCCGACTGGCCATACTTGAAGGAACCACCCATGATCAAGCGCAGGGTGACCCGGAACACTCCGGGTGACGCCACGCTCAACCCGGGTATCCCACCATCTTCGGCTCGGCGCGCCGGTACTTCTCAACCTCATCCCGAGTATCAAAGATTTCCTTCTCCCAATCACCCCTTAGCGGGACGACTCCGCGTCTCACTTTCTCAATCTTTATCAGCTTCGTCCGGGTCTAGCAGCGAATTCCCCTCAGACTTCATGGTGAACTCCGGGTAAGGCTCTTCTCTTGCTGTTCTAATACTCATCCATAATTTTCTCTAGTTACATACTAACTGCTTACTCATACCATTCTCAGGGCCAAGGTCACTACCAGTGACCAGGATGACATGGAAACTGATGACTCGGGCAAAGAGAATCCGGTTGATGACGTGATGGCTGCGGCTGGCGGCGAGGGAGAGCAACAAGTGCCACCGAAGAACCCGGCTGGTCGAGAAGCCGAGTATCCGATAGCCTCGCACGCGCATGAGGACGAAGAGGTCACAATCCTGGGCACAGGGGGAGGCGAGCTGAACTCCGATATTCGAGCGACTCGGGTGCCTTCCCCTGCCAAGGAAGGAACTCGGTCTCCGAGTAACCAGGATCCCGGGTCTTCCAACCTGGGTAATCATTCCTTCGACCAGATGATGAGCGCCCTCCTCGCCCTGAAGGCCACAGAGAACAATATGTTGGAGCGCATGGCTGCTGAACATCAGGTAATACTGACTGGTATTTCATAGTATCCATCTAGTCCCCAAGTTCCGAGTATAACTTGTCGAAGTTGTACTTGGTACTACCTTTTTAATACTTGGGTTATTATGATATCCGACTAACCTTTATCTTTCCATCCCTTATAGGCACAAATGGCCCGGTCCGAGGAAATTTTGGCCAAGACCAATCAACTCCTGGAGACTGAGGTAAAGCTGCGAGAGGCGCTTGAGGCTGAGGTGGAAACGCTTAACAAGGATGTCGCGAAGTACAAGAAGAAGTACACCACTGTTCAGGCTGCGCTGAAGAAATTATCAGCCCAAGTTGCCGACACTTATCGTGTCCTACTTGGTGAGATATTGTTACTTGCTGGTTCGTGACTCGGTTTTTTTCTTGATCCATGATACCCGGAATGTTTTGATGTAACCTTTGTTGTTTACATTGCAGGCGCTAGCCTTGCGCCCCCAGAAGAAGATGATATCCAGAAGGTGAAAAATTTAAGGACTGTGCTCCGGAGATTCTGCGCCGGCACTAAATGGATCCTAGACACCATACAGTGGCCGACTAAGGGATATCCGGGTATGGAAACCCTGATCCATGCGTGCTCTACTTTCCCCGCATGGATTGAGCTCTGGAAACGCTCGGCATGCCGGGTTGGGATGACCCAGGGTCTTATGCTGGCTAAAGCTTACTTTCCAAAGCTTGAGCCGGCCAAGCTGGTGGCCAGGTTTCCAGAGTTCAAGGCCGATGGCTCCAGGTTCGCCGCCAAGGACTTCAAAGCTGTACAGACCGAGGTGCGTCACTCGGCAACTACTCTTGCCGATTCTATGGACCCGAATAGATTTGTAACTCCATACGACGCCGAGGATAAACCTGTGAAGGAAGATATGCCTTTACCCTTCGATATCTTGGAGAAATGGAATGCTGACTCGGCCAGGAGGAGGGAGGAAGCCACGAAGAGGGAAGCCGAGTTTGAGTCAGCGCCCTCCTCCTCTACGCCGGTTGGCTGCCCGCCTGTTCGTCCTGATACTGCCAATCCGGGTGACAATGCTAGGAAGGCCTCCGAGGAGCAAACCCAAGACCAAGACCCGGAAGACAAGGGCAAGGTTGTAGACCCAACCCAGGAGGCCGAGTAAACTCTTATCCGATGCCGTCTCAATACCTCATTCGGCCGGTGATCCTGTAAAGTAATTATTCTTTTGATAGTGCGCTTGTGCGCTTTGTGATACTACTATCGTGGCTTGTAATACACTTTAATACCTTAATATATCTCGTGGCCCTTCTGGCCTTTTGCTTGAATTTGATATTTCTTAACTTTGAGCTTTTTCATCCTTGATTTTCTGACTTTCTGTTATGGTTCCTTTTGTGAGATTTGGTTTCCGGGTCTCATGGGTTTTGACGAGTGGGCTTTTTTCTAAGTCCCCAAGTCCCCAAGACTCGGATTTTTGGGTTTTTGAGCTGAATAGCTAGATAATTTGTTTCTGTTTTCAAATTCCCGAGTCCCCAAGGCCCGAAATTCCGAGTCTAAGGTGTTGGGTTTTTCAAAAGGAACAAATCATTTCTGCTAAGCCCAAGAACCTAGAGCCGTTCACATAGGTTTTGAAGTTATGCTTAATAAACTTTGAGTTTCCGGTTATTAACCTTGTACTCTGCATAACCTGTGGTTTAGATGACCCTTTTGACTCTCATGTACTGTAAGCTGGCTTTCGCGTGGATAATCATGTTGCTACAGCTGTACGAAGACAGGGTCAGGCAAGTCCCATTGGGCATCATGACTGATTGTAATCATACGCTAGCGAAGCATGCCACTTTAGTGCGAGTCACATCGAGCTTAAGTAAGAAAAGTCAAGAAAGTTTGGCTCCTTTGTCCGGTTATAAGCTTGCAGCCGTACTTGTATGCAAGTAATCGGCCCTTATAACTCATAGGCATCGTGGCCGGGTCTTTGAGTTTGTAACTGTGCTATTCAAGCAATCAGCCCCCAAGACCTAAATATATGCAATTTACTAAAGAAACTAATGTACTAAGAACAATAAATAATACTTACCTGGAAGAAAAAAAAAACACGACAGAGATAAAAAACTTGATAAAAAACACATGAAAAGGAAACGATATATTGTGTAACCATCTCTTTATTGATATGAGAAAAGTTAGGTCAGCAAGCCGCCTCATTAAAACCCCCCCAGTACCCTTAGGTACCCTGGATAGGAAAAGAGTGCGTCTGAAACCTGCTGCCTGTTACATCGTGTAATTCCGCTTTGTGAATCTAGCCTATACTAAGTATAGTAGGGACGCAGCTGAGCCACGTTCCATGGTCTTTCTCTTTCTTGCATAGATGAAGTGGTATGAGCGGTGTTATTAACAGTAGCCGACTCTTCCCTTGCATCTACCAAGTAATATGATCCGTTGTGCAGATTCCGGCTTATGATGAACGGTCCCTCCTATGGCGGGGATAACTTGTGTTTTCCTTCCTTTGACTGTACCAGGCGCAGAACCAGGTCTCCTTCCTGGAAGACCCGGGTTTTGACTCTCCGGCTGTGATATCTCCTCAGATCCTGCTGGTTTATGGCTGATCTCTCCAAAGCTTGTTCCCTGTGTTCTTCTAACATATCCACGGCGTCCTGCCGGGTCTTCTCGTTCTCCACCTCAACGTAAGCCGATACTCGAGGCGAGTCATGGATGATATCACTCGGCAGCACCGCTTCTGCACCATAAACCATGAAAAACGGTGTCATCTGAGTAGATCTGTTAGGTGTAGTGTTGATACCCCAAACCACTGAGGGTAACTCCTCAACCCATGCTCCAGCAGCTCTGATACATGGGACTCGCAATCGTGGCTTTAATCCACGAAGTAACTCCTGATTTGCCCTCTCCACTTGTCCATTGGCTTGTGGATGAGCTACGGAAGCTATATCAAGCCGGATTCCGTTATTACCATAGAATTTCTCCATCTCGCCAAGGGACATGTTGGTTCCATTGTCGGTAATTATACTGTGAGGATACCCGAATCGGTAGATAATCCTATTCAGGAACTTAACTGCCGTAATCGCTTCACAATTGGTAACTGGCATAACTTCAACCCACTTGGTAAATTTATCGATAGCCACTAGGAGATGTGTCTTTTTCCAAGGTGACATGTGAAAGGGGCCAACCATGTCCATACCCCAAACGGCAAAAGGCCAGGTCAAAGGAATTGTTTGCAACTCCATAGCCGGCACATGGATTTGGCGGGCATACCTTTGGCATCCGTCGCACCTTGCCACCAAGCGTTCTGTATCTGCTAAGGTTGTGAGCCAGAAGAAACCGTGCCTATATGCTTTGGCCACAAGGGACCTTGTGGATGCGTGATGCCCACAGTCGCCTTCGTGGATCTCTTTCAGGATTTGCCGGCCTTCTTCTGGTGCTACACAGCGCAAAAATACTCCTGCGGCACTCCTTTTATATAACTCCCCATTGATGATGGAATACCCTTTTTCTCGCCTCAGAATTTGCCTTGCTAGTACTTCTTGCTGTGGTAACTCGCCCCGTGATAGGTAAGCCAGAAACGGCTCTGTCCACTCGGGAACAGTGCGTATTGTGGCCACGAGCTCCGAATCCGGGTCTTTGTTAGCCAGTTCTTCCTCAGACTCGGTTTTAACTGACGGCCGCCATAGCTCGTCCAGGAACACATTGGGTGGAACCGGCTCTCTGCGCGAGCCGAGTCTGGCGAGTGCATCTGCTGCCTCGTTTTTTCTTCTATCTACATGCTCCACCTCATACCCGGAAAAACACCCAGCAACCCGGTCCACCTCTCTGCGGTATGTTGCCATAGTTGCATCCTTTCTATCCCAAGTTCCCGAGACCTGATGTACCACAAGGTCCGAATCTCCATAGCACCGTATCCTCTTAATGTTCATATCCTTGGCTATCTTCAATCCATGCAATAATGCCTCATACTCGGCCACGTTGTTGGAACAATCAAAGTGAATCTGCAACACGTAGCTCAACTTGTCTCCTTTGGGTGATGTGAGCACCACTCCAGCTCCTGATCCCTCGTATTGCTTAGAACCATCAAAGTGCATTATCCAAGACTCGGAACTTGGAGTCATTGTGGGCATGCCTGTGTGAGTCCAATCATTAATGAAATCCACTAGAGCTTGAGATTTGATTGCTGACCTGGGCTCGTAGTTGATGTGATAATCTCCCATCTCGATCGCCCACTTGGCTATTCTACCTGTTGCATCCGAGTTTCTGATGATATCCGACATTGGAATAGAGCTAACCACTGTTATGGGGTGTTCCTGAAAATACGGCTTCAATTTCCGGCTGGACATGAAGACCCCGAAAACCAACTTCTGCCAATGTGGGTAGCGCTGCTTTGCTCGTGATAACACCTCGCTGACATAATAAACCGGCCTCTGGACCGGGTGATCTTTTCCATCCTCCTTGTGCTCAACGACAACCACTGCGCTAACCGCCCGGGGCCCCGCTGCAACGTATAGTAACATGGGCTCTTTAGGACCCGGGGCTGCTAGGACTGGTGCCTCAGATAGTTGCTTTTTTAGTGCCTCGAATGCCTCATCCGCCTCTTGGTCCCAAACAAATTTATCAGATTTCCTCAAGAGCCGGTACAAGGGTATTGCTTTCTCTCCGAGTCTTGATATAAACCGGCTCAGCGCTGCTACGCAACCCGTAAGCTTCTGAACATGCTTCAGGTTTTCCGGCTTTTTCAGACCCTGGATGGCTTTGATTTTTTCCGGTTTTGCTTCAATCCCTCTCTCCGAAACAATAAAACCGAGTAATTTCCCTGCTGGTACTCCAAACACACACTTTGTCGGGTTAAGTTTCATCTGGTATCTTCTCAGGTTCTTGAACGTTTCCTTCAGATCATCAATAAATGTCTCCGCTTTTCTGGTCTTGATCACCACATCATCCACGTAAGCATGAACGTTGCGTCCAATTTGGTCCTCAAAGCACTTCTGAATGCACCGCTGATAGGTTGCGCCGGCGTTCTTCAATCCAAAAGTCATGGTTTTGTAACAAAAGGCCCCAAAAGGGGTTATGAACGATGTTTTCTCCCAGTCTTCCTTTTTGAGCTTGATCTGGTGATACCCGGAATACGCATCCAGGAAACATAGTAGGTCACTTCCAGCCACTGCGTCTATGATCTGATATATCCTTGGAAGTGCAAACGGATCCTTTGGGCAATGCTTGTTGAGACTCGTATAATCAATGCACATCCTCCACTCATTGGTCTTTTTCATCACGAGAACCGGATTTGCCAACCACTCCGGGTGAAATACTTCCATGATAAAGCCGGCTGTCAACAGCCGGGCAATCTCTTCACCGATAGCCCTTCTTCTTTCCTCATTCATCTTTCTCAGTCCCTGCTTCACGGGCCTGGACTTGGGATCAACGTGCAAACTGTGCTCTGCCAGCTCTGTAGGGATACCCGGCATATCGCTAGGCGTCCAAGCGAACACATCCTGATTTGAACGAATAAACTCCACAAGTGCTTTTTCCTGCTCATCGTCCAAGTTATATCCTATGGCAAATTGCATGGAGGGATCACCTTCGACGAAGGCCACCATCTTGGTATCTTGCGCTGCTTTGAATTTTGCTCTCTCATCCTCAGTGTTTGGCCTCTTCAGCGCTGTCCTGTCATCCGGTTCTACTTGAGACCGGTAATACTTAAGCTCCTCCTTTCTACAGGCTTGTTCTGCCATTGCCGCATCTCCTTCGTCACACTCAGCCGCTATATCCCGGCTCCCATGTATGGTGATGGTCTGCTTAGGACCCGGGATTTTTAGCTGTAGGTACACGTAACACGGCCTGGCCATGAACTTGGCGTAAGCCGGCCTCCCAAATAGCGCGTGATAAGGACTGCGCAACTTCACCACTTCGAACGTGAGCCACTCCACCCGGAAATTATCCTTTGATTCTCCAAAAGCAACCTCCAAGGTGATCTTTCCTTCAGGGCACGCTGAGTGACCCGGCACGATCCCGTGAAAAACTGTTGAACTTTTCTGTAGCTGAGACTCCTTGAGACCCATGCGTAAGAAAGTTTCCCAATATAGGATGCTGATGCTGCTTCCACCGTCCATTAAGACCTTTTTCAGCTCATAACCATTAACCTGTGGCGCAACCACCAATGCTAGGACTCCCGGGTGTTCTATTCTTTCCGGATGATCTCTTCTGCTCCACGTTACATCTTGCTCGGACCACCTCAGGTATCTCGGGACAGCCGAGGAAACCGAGTTTACTGCCTTCTTTAGTATCTTTCTATCCTTGTTAGAAGTTCCTGTGGTGTGAACGTGGTATTGGCCCAATTGCTTGGGGTTGGCTTGGAAACCTCTAGCTCCTCCCTGGTTATTACCCGGATTCCCAACTCCCGGGTTACCTGCTGGGGGTGGGCCGTTGCCCGGGTTTCCACCCGGACCCGGTCCTCCTCCCCGGCCTGCACCTCGCATAGCCTTATTTACTTCCTCGTTCTTCCATCTCTGCAAATCCGCACACTGCTCCAATGAGTGGTTAGCCGGCCTCCCGTTCCTGCTGTGTTTCGGGCACGCCATTCTGAAGATATCCCAGTTGTTACCCGGCCTTGGTGGCCCTTGATAATTTCCTCCGTTATGATTTCCTGCGTTGAAATTTCCTTCTGCCCTGGGCCTTGAAGACCCGGCTTCTGTGCTGGCGACAAACTCGGAATTCCCCTCGAACAGACGCTTGTTCTGGTTGTTACCATTGTTACCCGGCGTAAATCCATTGCCGGTTCTTCCATTATTGCCTGTATTTGCTTTTGCTTTCTTGTCATCAACGTCCTCTTCCGTGGTATCCGTTGCAGCATGTTTGTTGCACGCATCCATTAGTTCTCCCATTGTAACCTCTGAAGCATTCCGACTGAATTTCATGCGAGTTAATTTCTGCACTAAAGGCGTATATTTGCATGTCTTGGCCATAGCCTGCAACGCGTCCTTCGGCTGAATATTTGTAGATGAATGCAATATCTTCATAACCCGGCGCACCCAGCTGCGCGTCGACTCTCCCTTCTTTTGCACACACCGTTCTAGATCGTCGATAGTAAACAACTTCCTGCATGTTCCGTGAAAGTGCTTGATAAACGCAGTTTTCAACTCACCCCACGACTTGATAGATCCTTCCGGTAAATTGTTGAACCACAACTTTGCTGCTCCTTCCGACATCATTAAATACATGAACTTGGCTTGAAGGTTTTCAGACACGTTGCGAATCGACATAGCCATCTCATAACTGCTCAACCATGTTTCTGGATCCATAGTCGGCTCATAGTTCACTACTTTACCCGGTTCCTTGAATTTATCCGGGTAAGGCTCAGCCCTGATGTTATCCGTCAGACACTTGGGCCCAGCGAGATTAGTCGGTACTGGCCTCACCCGGGAAACATGCGATCCTGCGGGGGGTACAGCTGGACGTGGCGCTACTGCTGGTCCGTGCACCGCAGACCCGGCCGCGGCTCTCCTAGCCCTGGAACTATCCACAATAGCTTGTGCTGCTGATACTGCTGGTGCTGCTTGCACGCGGGGAGGAGGCGGCATTTGCTGTTGCTCTGCCCTCCGTCGCGCTGAACTTGTTTGCATATTGCCGGCATTGCCATGTTGCTGGCTGATATAAGGTGTTCCATGCATTCCACTCCTATTATCTGGGTAATTAACCTGCTGAGCCACTGCCGTATGCAACAAATCGATCACCCGTCAATGCTAACGTTGCGGCATATACGTTATCCATGGGGTTATTGAAGTGACATGGCGGCGTACGAAATCGTGATGGTGGTGGTGGTGCCGTGTTGCCGACAGGGGGCCCAGTCTGTAGCGTGGGTAACCCGGCCTGCACGTTAGCTGGCTGTCCTGCTCCAGTTGCCGGCTGATGCACAGTTTCCTGATTCGCAGCCGGAATCGGCTGATCCTGGGGTGTGATGAATAGTGCGTTAGGGTTAATGACTCCGCCCATCGCCGGTAATCTTGTCTGGTATCTCTGGTGCACCCTGCTTGTCTCAGCCCGGAGCCGGTTTTCCAGCGCGTCCAGCTCCCGTTGGCGCGTGGCTACCCCTTGCTTTTCTGCTTCCACATCCCTTCTTTGTTGCTCCAGCGCGCGGCGTGCTGCCTCCAAGTCCCTGGCACGCGCCGCGGCGTTTTCCGGGCTTATCACAGTAGCTAACACTGTTGGGTCCAAGACTATATTGTTGCTGAACAGGGTCGGGTGTTGCGGATTCGAAGGACCTGCCCCCGGCGTCCTGTTAGCCAGGAACCCAAACATATTTGCCTGCAGCTCGCTATCCGCCGCTCGGCTGGTGACCGAAGCCGACTCTCCGTCAACCCGGGTCAGAACCGGATTTCCGTCAGCCGGATTTTGCTGCTGGGCCAACGCTTGCGCCGTTCCGACCGCGGCCGTAGTCACGTTCCCCTGATTGAGATTGGTTGCAGGGGTCGTGTAGACCGCGACCTGGCGCGCAATGCTTGGCGAAGACTCATATTCCTCCTCATCGCCGCTATCTTCCTCGTACCGGTCCTCCAGCAGGTGCAAGATAGACTCGGTATCATCATCTCTTACGACCCGACCACGCGGGGTCCATGCCGGCTCCTCCGGCTGTTCCCTCTTCGTGGTGGGCTCTTCTATCGGATCCACCGTCCCGACCGATTCTTCTCCGTCCGACTTAACGTGGGTGGCCTCTCCTGACACAGAATCAAATCCAAAATCGTCAGGGACTGAACCAAACGCACGTACCATGCCGACGAAGACGTTGACCCGGCCGATCGTGATGACAGATCCGGATTCGAGCAGATCCGACTCTGGCCCCCAGCCAAAATCGTCCACCATCTTCTCTCCTTCGGGGTCGGTGTAGATCTCGCCGACGACGAGGTTCTTCATGTTCTCCCGAGCTTCTCCCGTGATGTAAACACCCTTGGACGTAGGCCCCACGGTGGGCGCCAACTGTCGTGGGATAATCACGGCAGACGTTACCGGGGGTAACTTGTCTTGGGGCAAATCGACTCTGGTGTTTGGGAGAGGGTTTAGCTCAAGGGAGACCATGGTGATATGCGATCTGGTAGCCGGCAATCAAGTCGCCGAGTCTCCGATCTGAATATACTATCTCAACTCTCGTGTTACAATGGATACTCGATACCTCGTAATCTTGATCTCGTAAGCTTGTCTAATCTAACCCTAGGGACCGGCTTATATAGTACCCGGACCCCCTAGCTTACTATCCAAGGCGTGCTCGGAATCCTACCCGGACACTGCTTACAAACCCTAAACTTCCTTATCGGAACCCACAATCCGGGTTACGAGGCCTACACTCCTGGGCCTTCTAGAAGCTCCTTTTCCTTAAGACGGGTCTTGCGCAGCGTCCTTTGGGCCGAATTACACCTTGGCGTTAGCCTACCGGGTTATCATCCCTCCATCACTGCTGGTGCTCCGTCGCCGGTCGCTGCATGAACCGACTAACGTAGCCGACGGGGAATGCCAAGTTCGGCCGTGTGTGGGCGAGGTAGCGAAGGCTCCCCACAAGGCGTCGGTACTTTGTAGCGTCCACTTCCTCCGTCGTGCTGTCGCGGCTCAGTTTCAGCCGCTCTTCCATCGGAGTGAGAGCTGGGTTGCAGTCGGTGAACCCAGCCAGCTCAACGATGCGCTTGGCATAGGCGGACTATCGAAGCGTGATCCCGGAGTGATCCTGGTGCACCTCGATCCCTAGGTAGAAGGAGAGGAGCCCTAGGTCACTCATCTGGAAGGCGGCCTTCATTTCTTCCTTGAACGCCGCCACCTCTGCATCCTTGATACCGGTGATCACCAAGTCGTCGACGTAGACGCCCACCAGCAAGGCATTTCCTCCACTGCCCCGTCGGTAGACGGCCGCCTCGTGCGGGCTTTGCTCGAAACCCATCAGCTTTAGCGTGGAATCCAGCTTGGCATTCCACACCCTTGGTGCCTACCGCAGGCCATAGAGAGCCTTGCGCAGGCGGAGTACCTTGCCCTCCTTGCCGGGGATCTCAAATCCCGGCGGCTGATGCACGTAGACTTCCTCCTTCAAATCGCCGTTGAGGAACGCCGACTTGACATCCATGTGATGGACACGCCAGCCCTCCTGGGCAGCTAGCGCAAGGAGAAGTCGCACGGACTCCATCCGTGCCACGGGAGCGAAAGCGTCGTCGAAGTCGACCCCTTCCTGCTGCAAGAAACCTCGTGCCACCAAGCGAGCCTTGTGCTTGACGATGGCGCCGGCTTAATCCCTCTTTAGCTTGAACACCCACTTAAGGGTGATCGCGCGGTGACCACGAGGAAGGCGGCGAGCTCCCATGTGCCGTTCTGCTCGACCGCATCCATCTCCAACTGCATTGCGGCACGCCAAGCCACGTCTCTCGCGGCCTCTAAAAAGGACCGAGGCTCGCCGTCCTCACACGCAAGTTGCAGTTGTGCCTCCAGATCACGTGGCACCAGTCCCGGCACTGGCTGGTCGCCGAGTAGGTCCTCCATCGTGCGGTATCATAGCGGCTCGCCGTCATGATACGCGTCGATGCGCTCCTCGTCGTGAGAGAGCGGGGAAGCAAACTCCACCGGGCTCGGAGGAGTGGCTGTCGGTGCTGGAGTACGTGGCATCGCCGACTGTGCTGGAGCCGGTGAAGGGCTCGTCGCAGCCGAGGTCATGGTCGGAGAGCGTGGTGCTACCGGTGTAGTAGACGCCGGGGTCGGTGGAGACTCGGGGACTGAGGTAGGCCTACTCGATGAAGGACTGCCTACTCCCCCAGCTTCCTTGAAGTGGACGTGCTCGACAATGAAGTCGTCATAAGTCGTAGTCGAGCCGTCGTCCACCGCCTTGTCCCACGCCCATCCTCGCCCTTCGTTGAACGCGACGTCTCACGCCGTGCGCACACGTTCCGTCTTTGGGTCAAGGATGCGGTAGGCCTTCGAACCCTCCGCGTAGCCGATGAACACTCCCGGAGTGCTCCTGTCGTCAAGCTTGCCGATGTGGCCAAGCTCCTTGGCGAATGCCAGGCAGCCAAAGACTTGCAAGGGGGAGACCGCCGGCTTTCGCCCATGCCAAGCCTCATACGGCGTCATGCCGTCGAGTGCCTTAGTAGGCGAACGGTTGAGGATGTAGACAGCCGTCAGCACCGCCTCTCCCCAGAAGACAGCCGACATCCTTCTCTGCTTGAGGAGAGCCCGAGCCATCCCCACAACCGTCTGGTTGCGCCGCTCGACAACGCCGTTCTGCTGCAGGCTGTATGGCGCTGAGTAGTGGCGCTGGATGCCTTCATCGGCGCAGTATGACGCGAATTCAGTCGCCGTGAATTCGCCGCCGTTGTCGGTGCGCAGCACGCGCAATTTGCGGCCGCTTTCCGCCTCCGCAGCAACCTGTGCACGCCTGATGGCGTCCGCCGCCTCTCCCTTGCTGCCGAGGACCGTCACCCACATGTAGCGAGAGAAGTCATCGACGAGCAGCAGGAAGTAGCGTCGACCTCCTGGTGTGGCCGGAGTTACCGGGCCGCACAAGTCCCCGTGTACGAGCTCGAGCCTCTCCTTGGCTCGGAAGCTCGTCTGCTGGGTAAAGGGGAGTCGCCTTTGCTTCGTCAGCACGCAGACGTCGCAGAATTGCTCCACATGGTCGAGGCACGGCATGCCTCGCACCATCTCCGTGGCACCGAGCCGCTTCAGGGCCTCGAAGTGAAGATGCCCAAAGCGCTCATGCCACTGCCATGCCTCGTCGTCCCGACGAGCAGCGAGACAGAGGGGTTGTGCCACCTGCACGTCAAGGACGTAGAGACGGTTTTCACCTCTGGTTACCTTGGCGAGAAGGCGACGTCGGCGATCCCAGATGCGTAGGATCCCATCCTCGATCAGCACGCGCGAGCCATTCTCGTCCAGCTGTCCCAGGCTGATGATGGAGTTCCTCAGCGCGGGGATGTAGTAGACACCGGTGAGCAGCCGGTGCTCTCCAGTCTTGGCGGTGAAGATGACGGAGCCGACACCCTTAATCTCCACGGCAGAGGCATCCCCGAACTTGACGGAGCCTCGTACGTCGGAGTCGAGCTCGGCGAAGAATTCCCGTCGACCGGTCATGTGGTGGGTGGCGCCGGTGTCGAGACACCACCCGCTAGTCTTGTCCTTCCCGGAACCATCGCCAAGAAGGGCGTGAGCTTTTCGCTCGTCAAGGTGGAGGAGAGCCGATGCGGGTGGTGCCGCTGCGACCGGTGCCGCTGCGGCTGGTGCCGCTGGAGGTAGCTCGATGCTTGCATGCGCCATGAACAGAGCCGTCTCCTCCTCCTCCGCCTGTGCCACATTGGCCTGGCCGCGTCGTGGCTGTCGACACTCATTGGCCCAATGGCCACGCCGGCCACAGTTGTGGCAACTGTTGTCCTGTGCTGGCTTGGGCTTGCTAGCGGCGCCGTCCCTGGCACCTTCGCGGGCGTCACCTTCAGCACGTCCTTGTGCCTTGTTGTGGGCGCCTTTTCGCGCTTTGCGCGGCTTGCCGCGCTTGCGGCCGCCAGCCGTGGAAGAGGACTCCCTCTTCTTCCTGTCGCCGTGGCCAGCATCCCACTGCTCCCGAGATAGGAGCAGCTTCCCGCCGATGGCGATGGGCCCCGAGAGAGACGGTGGCTCGTCGGTGTCGACGACCTTGAGGCGAACGATCGCCTCCTCGATCGTCATCGTGGAGAGGTCCAGCAAAGACTCGATCGAGCGAGCCATCTGCTTGTACTTCTCGGGGATGCACCGGAAAAGCTTCTCGACATCTCTCTCTTCGTTGTAGGTCAGATCGCCGAACTGCACCATCTTTTGCAGCAGAGTGTTGAGACGGAGAGCAAAGTCATCAACGTGTTCACCTGGCTTGAAGGCCAGGTTCTCCCACTCCTTGCGAAGTGCCTGCAGTGTGGACTTGCGAGCACGGTCACTTCCGATGCGTGCCGCAGCGATGGCGTCCCAAGCCTCCTTGGCAGTCCGCTTGTTTGAGAGCGAGAACTGCATCTCGGGCGGGACTGCGGCGATGAGGGCGTCCAACGCCCGTCGATCCTCATGGTGATCGATGTCGCCGTCCTGGACCGCCTCCCACATGTGCTGCACCTGGATCCTGATCTTCATGATCGCGGCCCACTCGACGTAGTTGGTTTTGGTGAGGGTAGGCCACCCAGCACCGGGACAAACATCCCTGACCACAGTCCGGACCTCGTAGAGGCCTCGGTCTTGGTCGACCCAGCCACCGTCGCCATGCACGCCTCCTCTTGGAGCGCCACCGCGATGTGCGCCGGCTTGCTCGGCTGCCCACTGCGCCGCCCGCTCCCGCGCTGTGTCGTCGCGGTCTGCGTCGACGCTTTCGTCAGCCGAAACGGAGCTGCTGGAGCTGCTGCGGAGTGCCTTGGCCTCCGCCGTAGCCTCACGTGCTGCCTCCGCCGCCGCCGCTGCTTCTACCTCCGCTCTAGCTGCTTCTAACTCCGCTCTGGCCGCTGCCAGCCTCGATGCCCTTGCTGCCGCCGCAGCGGCTGCTACAGCCACTCGCTCACGCTCCTCTGCCACTGAGCGCTCGGCCTCCTGCCGACGCCGTGTGCTCGAGGTAGCCGTGTGCTGAGAGGGGCTTGCGGACATGGCTTGCTGCTGGGGGGCTGTTGCGTGGAGTAGAGGCTGACGAGCTTCTACTCGACAGACCGGATGGTGGAGAGTAACCAGGGACAGTCGGAGCAGCTGCTGCTACCGGCTGGGGCTGCTCAGCTCCCGGGGAGAGAGGTGAGCAGGAGATGCTCAAACTACAAGACAACTTGGCTCTGATACCACTTGATAGCAGTTTCAGCATGAGCATTGATAGTGGATGACACTAGGAGAGTTGGGGCAATTTTCGTTGGTTTTTCTCACACAATGCCATACCAACCTGAGGGGTTGGGGGTACATATTTATAGGCTGCTAGCCAGCCAAGCATATTCTAGATGCTAGTCTAAGATGCTGGTCAAGGGTCCTATCCTAACAGCAGTCCTTGACCCTATCCTAACAGACCGTCCTTGACCTTATCCTAACAGATCGTCCTTGACCTTATCCTAACAACCAGTCCTTGACACAAGGACCATGTGCACCCTAGTACAAAGACCGGCCCCACAAAGACCACAGTACAAAGGCTTATCCATTACCAAAATGCTCCAAATGAAAAATGTAATCCAGTTATGATGTTTTGAAACCAATTTGAGCAATTAAAATTGTACTCGCTTCCAGAATCGCCCGAAACACCCTGCGAGGTCCATTTCGGGGCTAATTTCAAAATAATTGCATATTTTCCATACAAACCCGAGCAACCCATCGAACATGTATAGGAATTTATTTAAGTGCATTAACTTGCTCATGCATACATATTGCGCGTTGATCGATGCCATGTGTTGATTGCTTCCTTCTCTGTATTCGCTTCTTATCGGTAGAATGCGACTCCGAAGAGAAGGCCAACAATGCCAGTGGTGAATACTTGATCCTAATCGACAAGTCAAGAACTTTTTATTGAAGCCTTTATCTGGTTTTCTTGAAGCAAGGCAGGCATAACCTTTTGTATGCCCATATATGATTTCGAAAGACTTTTGATTCTCGTATACTGCATTTGATTCCAATGTATCTTGTGTCAGTAGTTAGAGTTCTCCTATATATTGCATAGCCTAGATATTCTGATCCACCACTCCTAGAAGCTATAGGTTTGCTTGTGCGCATCTCCAAAGACTGAAAATATGTCGTGCTTAGTCATACATGCTTGTTAACTCTCCTCCATACGGTTGATGACTCAGAGTTGCGAATGAATCTAGTATGACAGGATGTTGTGGAAAGTTAAGATAACTTGGTTAACATGATTTAAGGTGTGGATGATGAGACCACAGAGGGTCTGTGGTTTTTGTCTCGTTCATGCCCCTAGGAGCGAGTTCTCGTCTTCGAGCCAAGACTGAGCGTGCATCCACACGGGGCTTAGATTCCCCTTGGTATCAACTTTCCTAGTTTGTTCCATGAGTTGCCTAGTTCGATATTTCCATTTGGATTTGCAGGGATGTTAAAAACGTTTACAAAACTAGGACGTGGCGGTGTAACATCCTGTGGAGAGACAGTAGTTCAAGCACCGCTCACAACGATAGAGACCCGCGGCAGGAAATGGCCACTCCCTATTGGCGGACCATCTCTACTCGGAGCGACTCATGGAATAGGCGAAGCAAGGGAAAGGTCGTGGTCAACCTCCCTCTGCCGGCACTTCCCGGACTAGTGGTACCACCGGTGGCATTAAGAGTTGGTTGGTACATGTGGTTAAAGTTGTACACCCCTGCAGGGTTAAATCTTTTCGAAAAGCCGTGTCTGCGGTTAAAGACGAATTGGTGACGGATTCTGTGATCATAGATAACTTGAACGGAATGACTAAAACTTGTTGATAACGAATGAAGGATGCCTCCTCAAAGATGCCGAGAGGGATTACCATGTAGCATGAGGTACCAGAACAACTTGAAGTGGTGATCTTTGAAGCACGAGGTGCTGAAATGATATTGGTGGATTAAAAGATGATGATATCCATAGTTGAATAGCTTTCTCATCTGTTTTCAAAATACTCCAGAATATGTGCTATTCCTTCCTCGGCTTGGAAAACAAAGATGGATTTACGCAAAATAACCTTCATATCTCTTTCTAAAAGAAGCAGATATATAATAGGTTAACTAAGTCTTGTTGAGTATCCCCGTACTCATGTTTTCTTCAACTTGGTTCAGGTGGAGGTCCTCACTTTGGTGGTGTTTCAACGTGGACATCGACGAGTAGTTTGGGGTTTCCAGGTAGCATCATGGAATATATGGGCTGGGACGTCACCTTATGTTGCAGCCTCTTAGTCCTATTTGGTTCTTGTTGATTAGCAACATAATTTTCCTTCCGTTGTCTGATGTAATGTTGGGTCGTGTGACCTCTGTTTGTACAACTATACTCTAGTAATACTTGTTTAACATAGCTTCCATGTCTATAGTGCCGCTTTGATTGGTTGTTGGTTTCGATCTTATTGTTATACAGTTTTGGCTATGCCTGCGTAGTTGTCGCGGTCAAGGGGTTGTGGAGCCGATGATCCATTTCCGAGCACGCCTACCGATGTGATTCGTCATGGGGCTTGGTTGAAGGGAATATGCCCGAGAGGCAATAATAAAATGTTTGTTATCTTATTACTTGTTTATGATGAATGTTTATTTCTCATGCTATAATTGTATTAACCGGAAACGTTGATACATGTGTGTTTAATAAACAAACAATGGTTCCTAGTAAAGCCTCTCTTTTAACAATCTCGTTGATTAATATATGATCAAGGTTTCCTGATCATGAACATTGGATGTTGTTAATAACGGGGTCATGTCATTGGAAGAATGATGTGATGAACATATACCCAAAGTGAATATAGCAATGCGATCAAGTCATTAAGTTTACATTGTTATATCAAACATACGAAGTAACTTATTCCTTAGACCATGAGATCATGTCAATCACTGATACCGGAAGGATTCTTTGATGTCATCAAACGTCACACCGTAACAGGGTGACTATAAAGGTGTCGTTAGGTATTCGGGAAGTGTTAGTTGAGGATCATGGATCAAGAGTGGGTTTTGTCCATCCAAAATGACGGAGAGATATACTATGGGCCCTCTCGGTGATATCACATCGATACCGCTTGCAAGCACGTGATACGATCACAAGGATGTTATACCATGGGAACGAGAAAAGAGTACTTGTCGGTAACGAGATTGAACAAGGTATGGTTGATACCAATGATCGAATCTCGGACAAGTAAAATATCGCGAGACAAAGGGAATTAGTCACGACGTTGATGGTTCACACGATCACGAGAGTCATCGTTGAATATATAGGAGTCATCACGGATCTCCAGATCCCGCTTTTGATTATTGATCGGAGAGGAGTCTCGATCATGTATATCTTATTCACGACCCGTAGGGTGACACACTTAAGGTTTGATGACGCGCTTGAGAGGATACAGAATATCGAAGAATATTTTGGGCAGCACCGAAATTGTTTCGGGGAAAATTGAAATAATTCAAGGGGTTTTTCATCAAATGGTTGTTAATAGAATTAACAAATGATTCGAGGTGCTATATGTAAAAGTTTGTTAATAAAATTAACAAATGCTGAAATAAAGAAATAAAAATGTTTTATTTATTTATTAAAGAAAAACTCTTGGATTTTCTAAGTGGAGTTTTAAGGGAAAATTAGTGGGTGTGAGTGGAGTGTCCACTCGCATGATGAGGGAAGAGGTGGGGGCACACCCATGGGCTGGCCGCACCCCCCTTGGGCTGCCTCCCCCCTCTCCTATAAATAGAGGGCATGAGCTCCCTCTCTCACACACACTTGCCCACCTCATTTCCTCTCCACCCGCTGCTCCATTCCATGGTCTCCGGCTTGGCGAAACTCTGACCGTGGGATTCTTCACACCACCACGCCGTCGTGCTGCTGGAGTTCCGAGGGATCCTCTACTTCCGCCTCCCCACTTGATCGAGGGAACGGAGATTGTCATCAACCGTACGTGTGACCGATCACGGAGGCATCGCCGGATTTCGGTGCACATCTTCTCGCTTTCGGGATCGGTGTGAGTACGACTTCGCCAACAACAAGATTTGATCTCGCAACGCTTTGTGTCTTCGAGGGTATGTGTTCTCCTTAACCCTCTCTTTGCCCGTTGCACTTCGTCTCTTAGATTAGATCTTGGCCTTTCAGGCGTCTCTCGCGTAGGAATTTTTTTGTTTTCTATGTAACGACCCCTTCAGTGGTATTAGAGCCGGATCTATGCATAGATGTTTTGTACGGGTAGAACACATAGGTGTATGTGGGCGTTGATGATCATGTTATTGCCTCCTTGAGTATTTTATGATCTTAGTGGCATAGTTGGATGAATCTGCCCTAGACTAAGTTTACGTGTACTATGTACGCAAGAATTGTCTCACTTGTGGCTGAGGGGGTGTCCGTTTCTCCAACTATAGTTAAGATATAATCTACGAAGGGTTGATAAAAATGTGTTTATCAATGTTGTGGTTGATGATTCGTAGGTATGAACGGTTCTATCCTCGAAATTCCTAAGCCACGTAGAATATGCAAAAATAAATTAGAGGCGTCTAACTAGTTTTTTGCTGGGCATGTGATATGACATGGTCAATGTTACAAATGTGATTATGAGATGATCTATTTTGTAAATTATTGATATACCGGAAGGTATCCATATGGTTGTCTTATTATTTATGGACAATCAAGATTGGGGTACCATGGTACTTGGTACCATGCCGGGGGAATGATGGAGATCATACCATAATGCACATGATGGAAATCAAGTGCAAGGAGGACGATATAATATCACGTTATCCTTACATGTGATGTCTGTGATGTTAATCCTTTCATGCATCTTGTTTTGCTTAGATAGCGACGGTAGAATTACAAGATGATCCCTCTCACTTAATATCAAGATAGTAATGTGTTCTTCCTTAAGTATGCACCGTTAAGAAAGTTCGTCGTTTCGAGACATCACGTGATGATCGGGTGTGACAGACTCAACGTTCGCATACAACGGGTGTTTTCAAGCCTAGCATGTACATACATGGCCTTCAAACACACGCAATACTACGGTTCTACTTGGCGAGCCTAGCATGTACAAACATGACCTCGGAACACGTAACCAAAAGGTAAAGCATGAGTCATATGGATGATATGATGAACATGTCGATGTTCTCCTTTGTAGCTACATCATCTCACGTGATGATCGGTTTTGGTGTAGTGAATTTGGTTCGTGTAGTCACTAAAGATGACTAAGGGGGATGTTGTTTTTGAGTGGGAGTTCATGGTATAATTTTGAATTAACTTGAACTTATTTATCATGAACAACAAATCAAAGTGAATTTGCACAAATTGTAGTATTCATTGGCATCCACATAACTACGTTACACTTAGATTGTTAATTGAGATATAACTGTTATGATCTGGTAAAAATCATTTAAGATTAATACCGTATTAGTGAAATTTAAAATTGAGTCATATTGTAGATTTTTAGTATTTACTACCTATCTCCATATGTTTATTGGTTGATTGATCTAGAGAGCCAATAATTCATACTTAGTATCCAGAATCATGGTTGCTTCCATATTACTTTATCTTCAAAAGAATGTTTTGTTGATCAAAGTGATTTAGGAACTGAAAAGAGTTGTTTTCAGAAACAATCAAGTGAAAGATATATTGATATCTAGAAACTTATTTGTAGCAACATGACTGAGTATAATTTAGCGTGACAATGTTTGCTTATATTTATTTGAATATATGCAATGATTGAAGACGCTAGGCGTTTGAATATTCCAAGAAGTTGGGCGCTAAAAAGTATCCTATAAATTTCCTCCTTCGAGCTATAATAGCTTAATCATAAAATTGTTATGATGGGATGGATTAAAAGTATAGGTAAATTCGTTTACCTTACTTGGAGATTGCTAAGAGTGGAATCTAGAAAAATACTATTAATATGGTGATATTAGTAGAACAGTCAAACTCAAAGTATGACTAAATGGGTGATAGTATATGACTAACACGCCAAAGAAAATGAGCTAGTACGACTAGCATTGTTTGATGTTGAATGATTCTTCTATAAAGGAAAGGGAATATTGAAAATAGAATTACAAAAAGATATATGGCAGAAAAAGAAGATAACTGGAAAAGTCCAGCTCAGGAGTATATGCTTGATATACAAGTTATGGATGTATTACTAGTTAACAAAGTATTTTTGGGTATTTTGATACCACATTGGTTGGTATGAGTTGTCATACAAAGCAACGCAATGCAAGAAATTCAAGGGACTAAAAGGAACTAGTAATAGACGTGGAATCGATTATGACAAGAACATAAATAAAGTGTTATTGCGTTCATTCTCGCATCGAACCAAACATTCAAGATTTATTTTAAGAATTTAATAAATTGTTATTTTGTTCTGGTCTTTTGCGAGAACAAATGAGATTGTTCAAACTATGACCATATCCCATAATTGATGGATATGTTAATATAAATCATGTTGGTAAAGTAAACATCTATAAGACTAAATGCTAAACGTTGCAAGACGTAAAGGAGTTTCACTTAAATTGTGACACCGCCATTTTAGTTCATATAGGAAAGAAAAACATGAAGGAACTCCATATTGATGGACTTCCAGAGTCATTTTGTTTTGAATAAATTGACACTTGTGAGACCTCTTTCAAAAGATGACTAGAATTCCGTTCATAGGCCAAAGTAGAATGGAGGACTAATTTAATGAAGATTGTACATTTGATGTATATAGTTCATTATGTATAGTCATGTGTGGTGGATTAATTTTTCCTTCATAAAATCACGTCGATGATTTGAGTAGATATATGAGTATAACTATTTAAAGAGAATGGAGTTTGACAATTTTGAATTGGTTCATATTATTGTTAGTATGAAGTAAAAAATCATTGTAACAATATAATCAAGTATTTGTGATTGGATCATAAAGGATAAAGTTTCGAGTTACAAGTTTAGCAAAACATCTGAGGAGTTGCAGAATTGTTCTATAACTTATACATCTCAAATACCCCACAATTAGTTTGGAGTATTCAAGAGACAAAATCAAACCTTGTTGGACATGGTAACATTAATAAAAATGCCATTATAATTTTGTAGTTTATACACTGAGGACGATCGCTTTTTCACTGAAAAGAGCACCATCATGATCCATTGAAATTAACAACATATAAGATATGGTTTGGGTAGTGACCCGAATTGTCATTTTCTTAAGTTTTGGTATGCATAGCATGTGTAAAATGTTTACAACCAAAATAGGATAAATATATGTTTATAAGGTTATCCTAAAGAATACATTGGGTATTTCTCCTATCACCGAACCAAAAGGCAAATGTTGTTTGTCACAAAAGGGTTGATTTCTCGAGAAAGTAGTTCTTGCGAAACAAGTGAGTGGGAGAACAGTACAAACTCAACGAGATTAGAGAATCTTCGTTACCATGTCAAGAGTAGCGCAACACTGGAAGTTGTTCCGGGGTTTCCTATTTTGACAAAGTAGAAGACACTACATGTGTTGTAGATACTTCAAATGAGTTTGTGAACTGAACCACAAAAGTCCTAAAACTTTGTACTTAGACCAACTTATGGTTTAAGAAGTAAAGTGTGGTTTTGACAACAAAGGACATGGACCTTATGAAGGAAGCAAATGATGGGCCCTGACTTCGTAAAATTGACTATGAGTCATTATATCCGCCATAGTATCCTTGTATGAATATCAAGTATGTGACTTGGTAGTCTTTTCTATAGGCTTGATGCCTAACGATAGCAAAAGGGTCTATATAGCGACAAAGACATGGATTTTTACATCCTTTGAAAGTTGTACTTATCGAAAAGTTGTTTTCGACGAAGTTCAAAGAGTTGACTATTACAAGATTTTGATCTTCTGTAGTGATGTTTCAGTCTTTGCGGATAGTTCTAGCAAAATTTACATATTATGATATGGCAGTTGAATAACAAAACCAACTCTCCTCTCGAGGAAGTTTGATCAAAGATGTGTACTTGATACAGTCTGAGAGTTTTGTAAAATTCAAAAGGTATGCACACTTCAATGGTTAAAGTGAGCATAACGAAGTTGAAATCTTTACCTAATGAAGTTATCAAAAGATTTGATTCCATCATGAACGATAAAGATGCTTGTAGAGTTACAAGAAATTAAGTGGAATCGCTATGACATATTTTCAATACTTTATGTAGATGACATATGGTTGATTGGAAAAAATATGTATTTTAAATTAACACGGTTAAGATTTTCATATTGACAAAATGCTTAGAAGATATTGGGCATCGATATCTATAAGAGATGGATTGAAGCGCCTGCTATTATTAAAGCCAAATTACATAGATGAAATATTGAAATAAGTCAATATCGAAATGACAAGAAGGAGTTCTTGTCACATGGAAAATAATTGAGCAAGATTCAAGTGTTTTGACACATGATGAGCATCATTGAAATTGAGATTTCTAAGGAATGTTTCCATGCTATGTACACAACCAGATGAGTCCTATGCTATAAAATGTTATAGTAGGATAATTCATATGATGATTAGACAACAGCGGGAGAGATCCTTATGTCATCTTAGAAATTCTAAGGATATATTTTCCTATATAGTAATGACAAAATATTAGTTGCAATATGTTACACTAATAGTCTTGTCATTTATTCAAGTAATTTTATATCAATTAAAATATGTGATGAAGGGTAGCACAATAGGCTGAAAGAAAGTTCCACGCTGTATTTGAAAGAGTTTCAAAATTAAAATATTGTGATAGATACTACAACAAAGGATAAAGTATATCGTTGTGTTGACAACTGATAATAAGCGTATTTTGTGTCAAGGAGTTCTTTATTGAACTTGGTGAATTTCCAAGAATGCTAACACTATGAAGCTACATTTTCACAATGTTAGTGACATTGTTTTAAGCTGAGAAATTAAGGTTTCACCAATTGACCAAATATATACAAAGAAATCTCATTAGAGAATGAGTGATGCGTGTAGACGCAAAGAACATGCAAATACAATAGGACCTGAATAGTTCAGATCTTTTTTATGATGTTTACCACGTGCAAAGCATGGTAATAACACTGTAGCGCCATATGTGTTAAGTGCTTACAGACTAGATTATTGACTCTAGTGCAAGTGGGAGACTGAAGGGAATATGCCCGAGAGGCAATAATAAAATGTTTATTATATTATTCCTTGTTTATGATGAATGTTTATTTCTCATCCTATAATTGTATAACCGGAAACGTTGATACATGTGTAATAAACAAACAATGGTTCCTAGTAAATCCTCTCTTTTAACTAGCTCGTTGATTAATAGATGATCAAGGTTTCCCGATCATGAACATTGTATATGGTTAATAACGGGGTCATGTCATTAGAAGAATGATGTGATGAACATATACCCAAAGTGAATATAGCAATGCGATCAAGTCATTAAGTTTACATTGTTATATCAAACATACTAAGTAACTTATTCCTTAGACCATGAGATCATGTCAATCACTGGTACCGGAAGGGTGCCTTGATGTCATCAAACGTCACACCATAACAGGGTGTGTCGTGGGATAATCACGGCAGATGTTACCTGGGGTAACTGATCTTGGGGCAAGACGACACAGGCGTTTGGGAGAGGGTTTAGCTCAGAGGAAAACATGGTGCAATTCGATCTGGTAGCCGGCAATCAAAGTCGCCGAGTCTCCGATCTTGATATAACAACTCGACTCAGGGATTACACTCGATACTTGATATCACGCGATGTTGCTAGGGTTCTTAGATCTCTGCCTAAACTAGACCTGGGGGTCGGTTTATAAAGCACCCGTACCCCCTGGCTTATTCTCCAAGGCGCACCCTGGATCCTACCCGGACACGGCGCACAAACCCTAACTTTCCTTTACCATAACCCACAACCCGGGTTACTGGGCCTACAAGCTGGGGCCTTCACTAATTTCCTTATCCTTAGCCGGATCCTGTACAGCGTCCTTTGGGCCGGGTTACTCCTTGGAAGTTGGCATACCGGGTTATCGTCCCCCCATCAGTAGTCCCCAGAATAGCCTGGGCTTCATGGGTCCTCCTTGAAGCGCTTGCTATTCCCTGCAAAGATATTAAACGTACGGGCATATAGAGACCGGGTTAAGATGTTTTGATATTCAGCTAGGCCTTACTCCATGGTGGCCATATAGTAATCCGGCTCTCTCCCAGTTACCCAACTTACTTTCCCAGATAAAATCCCAAAATGTCAAAATTTCGCACCCGATTATCGACCCTGAAATCGCGGGGTTAATTTCCTTCTTCCCTTTACCCAGATGCCTTGCACAATATTTGGCGCATATCTCGCCAAAACTCAAATTAACAGCCGTTTATTTCCGTAACTCCCGGCTCCCGTTCAGTGAACCGGGCTTATCCACTCACCCTATAAATAAGCTCCCTGGGGGGTAACCTAAACCCTAACGGCTCATTTCCCCCCACTCTGTTTCCTCTCTCCCTCAGAGCTCACTCCCGCTGAGCGCCACCACGGAAATCCCGCGCGCATCACCGGAGCCCATCGGACGGAGGCTGCGCTCCGCCACCGCTCACCCTGCGCCGCCGCCGAGACCCGCCGGCGAATCTCCATCCGGCCCATCAAGAACCGCGAAGGGGCACCAGGGCTGCGCCATTTGCCTCCGCAAGGTTTCACTCAGATCTCCTCCGGTAAGCCTTTTGCGCCCATTAATTTTCCCTTGCAATTTTTGGATTTCATCTTAGATTAGATCCAAATCGACCCGCCCATGTTTCTTTGGCTACGCCGAATTAGGTTGCTAGCATTCTCTCCAACTCGTCTAATAGGTGAACTATGGATTTCAATCCACTCTCCTACCGCCCGCAAGCATTAATTTTGCCAGGAATCCGAAGATAAGACTCCCAATCGGGGCTCGATCCACTCAAAATTTCCGCCCTGGCCTCAATCACCCGGCCAGACTTCCCCTTTTTAGTTCCTTTCGTTCGCGTTAAACGCCTGCACAGTCACCCATCGCCCTCAAAAGCTTCTTCATCATTTAGATCCCATAACTTTCGCCATAATACTTGACACCCGGATAATTTTGAATTTTATTCTGCGAGCTAACACCCGGACTACTCACAGTCTTTCATGTCTCAACATTACCCGGCCTATACTTGGCCGGCTCGCAATTTCCGTGTCTTAATTCTCTTATCCTTTTACCTTGTACTTTGCAGATCGACCACATGGCTCCCAAGAAGCAGGGGAAGACTCCAACCAAGGCTAAAACCACCAACTCCATATCCGCCAACTGGGCGCGGTCTACGGTCACAAAGGCCAAGCTGGAGGAACTGGTGGAGCTGGGAGTTCTTCCTCCTCAAGAAGATATCCAGTGGAGGGTGCCGGGTAAGGAGACCCGGCCTACCCCAACAAAAGATGAGGTAATATGTTTCGTGGAACATGTGACCCGGGGTTTTCGACCGCCGGGTCACCCTTTTTTCCGCGATGTCCTTAGTCACTACGGCCTTCGCATCTTTGACATCGAACCCAATTCCGTTCTAAACATTTCCCACTTTATTGTTCTTTCCGAATCCTACTTGTGCACTCCACCGAGTCTAGCTCTTTTTATTGAGCTCTTTCAATGCAAACCGTGCCGCGAAAGCGGTGACGGGGCGCTTCTCGCTTGCGGCGGGGTTTCTATCCAGCGCCGCAAGAACTCTCTGATGCCACCCCTCACCCTCAATTCCCATGTCAAGCACTGGCAGCTCTCATACTTCTACTGCCAAGACTCTTCCCCACCCGGCCAAAAGAAACTGCCGGGTTACTCGGAGGGTCTTCTCGACATTTCTGATAAGTTTAGTGCCTTCGCCCCTGACTCGGACAGGGAGGCCATTCAACCCCTACTAGCCAAAATCGCCACTCTCACAGCCCAAGGCCTCATCGGGCTCAACCTGGTGAAGACTTGGGTCGACTTCAGGATTCAGCCCAATTCTATCCGCACAAAGTTGATGTGCGAGTATTCAGGGGAACCTTCAGACCCGCTCCGATACTCCGACAACATCTTTGCAGCTGGCGACACTCATAAAACCATCAAGGGCTTTTTGACAGAAAAGCTCGAGGTAATCCGGAACATATCCGGGTTAGAGCCCTTTACACTTGAGAACCCAGCCCCTAAGGTAAAAACCCGACTTTGAAGCCTTTACCCTCGTTCTTTCCGCTTGATACAGTTGATAACCCTTGCACCAACACTTTTCAGGCTGATGATGCTTTTTGGAAAACCAACACCTCCCCCAGCTCCGAAAGTCCAGAGGAGCAGGAAACTATTAACTCGGACGAAGGTACTTTCCGGATTTTACTTGACTCCTTCGAGCTCACCGTAACCCCCTCATTTCCAACCATAACTTTGATGATATCCAGAACAAGAAGATGACGAGGAAGAAAACTCCGATGGCAAAGTAGAATCTGCCAGCGACGAGGAGGAACTGGAGCCGACAGTCAAGGTCGGATCCAAAAGAAAGACTCAAGAGGCCACCTCCAAGGTTTCATATCTCCTCCTCGCCTTCAACTCACATTATTTTGATGATACACTTGAGCTATCCTGACGTTACCCCACTGGCCGTTCTTGAAGGAGTCGCCTGTTCCCAAGCGTAGGTCAACTCGAAATCACCCGGGTGATAATGCCCTTAACCCGGGTATTTCATCGACCCCCCCGCGGCGGGCTGGTAATTACCCTATCTTTTCTGGGTCAAGGCATTCTCTTTAAACCATTCCCATATGACATCTAACTTGATAATTTCCAGCTTCTCTCGAGTCCAGCGATGGATTCCCTTGTGACTTTGCGGTGAATACCGGGTAAGATCCCTTTCCTGATGTTCCGCCATATTTCATCACCCTTTCTTGACTGTGTATTTAACTATTGACTGACAACACCTTATAGGGCCACGGTCGTTGTCAGCGATCAAGAGGAAGCGGAGACCGAGGACCCGGGTAAGGGGAGCCCGGCTGATAAGACTACAGCCGCGTCCGGCGCTGAAAAACAAGCGTCGCCGCCAAACCCGGACACGCAAGGAGCCGAGTATCCAATCGCTTCCCATGCAAGCAAGAAGAACAAAACCACCGTCTTGGGTGAAGAATAAGAAGCGTCGGATTCCGACACACGGATGACCCGGGTTCCGCCTCCTACTAAGAAGAAAGCTCCTTCCCGGAATTTCCAAGGCCCCGGGTCTTCTGATACGAGTAAAGATACTTTTGATCAGTTGATGAACAGTCTCCTTACTATGAAGGCTTCAGAGAGCCAGATCTTGGAGCGCATGGCTGCAGAGCATCAGGTAAGGACACTTTGTATCTCATATTGCATACCTAGTCCCCAAGTCCCAAGTATGACTTGCAAAAGTGATGCTTGGTACTTTACACCACATTCGGCTTTCCATACAATTCAACTAATACTTGCATTCCTTGCTACTTACAGGCACAGATAACCCGGTCTGATGAAACTTTACTGAGGATCGAGCAACTTCTTCTTGCCGAGATGAAACGAAGGGAAATCCTTGAGGATGACATGAAAACCTTGAAGAAAGATGTGTCCAAATACAAGAAGAAGTGCAATGCCGCTCAGACCGAACTGAAGAAACTATCGGACCAGGTTTCCGATACTTATCAGATCTTGCTCAGTAAGTTTTCTGCTGCTGATTGGCTTAATGTCTTTAATTTATTATGACAGACTCGGGATTACTGATACGCTCTTTCTTTTGCTACGACTGCAGGTGCCAACCTTGCGGCCCCAGAGGAAAATGCCATTACCAAGGTTAAAACCCTCAAGACTGTACTCCGGACTTTCTTTGCCGGCACAAAATTCATATTGGATGCTGTGAAGTGGCCCACGGAAGTATATCCGGGTGAAGAGAATCTCGTTCAAGCTTGTTCTACTGTGCCTGGGTGGATTGAGATCTGGAAACGCTCATCATGCCGAATTGGAATGACCCGGGCTTTTACTCTGGCCAAGGCTTTCTTTCCAAAGCTTGACCCGGCAAAGGTAACATCCGGATTTCCCGAATTCAAGGCTGACGGTTCCAAATTTACACCCAAGGATTTCAAAGCCATACAAGCCGCAGTGCGCCCCTCAGCTACCGCCTTGGCCGATAGCTTGGATCTAAATACGATTATGAGTGCATATGACGCTGATGGCAAAGTTATTACGGAGGATGCGCCCCCTCCTTTGGATATCTTGGAGAAGTGGGTTTCTAGCTCGGCCAGGAAGAGGGAAGCGACTGCGAAGAGGGAGGCCGAGTTAAAATCGGGCCCGTCTGCCTCTACACCAGCCGTCCCTCCACCAGTCCGCCCTGATGCAATGAGTCCGGGTAAGGGTGCCAGGAAGGCTAAGCAGCAAACCCAAGACTCAGACCCGGAAGGCCGTACTCAGGAGGCCGAATAGGGCCGTATTATCATAACACCTTGTAATGCTTTGTAATCACACTGTTATGCTTTTGATGGTGCGCCTGTGCACCCCTGATACTGATGTCATACCTTGCAACGTACTTTTTAGCCCGTGATGTACTTTGCGGCTTTTCTGGTCTTTTGATAACCGTATTGCTTGCTTATTCTTTGAATTTTTTCTCGATACCCAATTCTCTATTTTGGCTCCCTTCGGAAGACTCGGTTTTCCAAGTACCAGGGGCTTTGATACGTGGACTTTTTCTTTAAGTCCCCAAGACTCGGATGGTGAGGTTTTTCGAACTGCGATAGCCAAGTAGTTTGTTTCTGTTTCGAAGTCCTCCAGTCCCCATGACCCAAAGTCCGAGTCATGGGGGTGTGGCCTTTCTCAGAGAACAAACTATTTTTTACCGAGTCGCAAGCCTAAAGCCATTCCGTGTGAATACTGAAGTTATGCTTGATAATTGTTGAGTTTCCGGCTTTTGGCCTTGTACTCTGCATAAACTTGTGGTTTAGATGACCCTTTTGACTATCTTGTACTGTAAGCCGGCTTTCGCGTGGATACCATGTTGTTACATCCATACGAGAACAGTGTCAGGCAAGTCCCATTGGGCTTCATGGCTGATTGTAATCGTAAGCGAACGAATCATGCCACTTTAGTGCGAGTCACATCGAGCTTAAGTAAGAAAAGTCAAGAAAATTTGGCTCCTTTGTCCAGTTATAAGATTGCAGCCGTACTCGTTTGCGAATAATCGGCCCTTATAACTTATAGGCATCAAGGCCGGGTCTGTCGGGTTAGTGGTTGGCCACTTGAGCAGCCAACCCCCAAGACCTACATGCACTTGATGCTTTTAATGATACTGAATTACTGATGTCGCATGGATACTACTTACTTGTAATCAGGATGTAATGATATAGGACTTGATAACCATCTCTTTATTGATACTAGAAATTTTGGATCAGCAGGCCGCCTCATTAAAAACCTTCCAGTCCCCTTAGGTACCCTGGGTAGGAAAAGAGCGCGTCTGAAACCTGCTGCCCGTTATATTATTTAGTTCTTCATAAGCACTGGTCCCGGTCTGGCTTGACCAATGCACACTCTCCATATGTTCGACCTTTTCCTGATGAGTACCGGGTTTGCTAGCCAACCCGGGTGGGGTGTTCCCATGACTTGGCTGGTTGTGAGCGGCCGTGTAGCTTCTTCCTTTACGGCGGATTGCTTGGGGGAATCATCCTCGATTAAGGCCACCATTTTAGCATCTTGCGTTACCTTGGATTTTGTTCTTTCACCTTCAGTACTCGGCCTTTTTGATGTGGCTCTATCCTCCGGGTCTGCTTGAGACCGGTAATGCTTGAGTTCTTCTTTTCTACAGGCCTGCTCGGCCATTGCTGCATCTCCTTCGTCGCATTCAGCCGCTATGTCTCGATTTCCATGTATGGTAATGGTCTTCTTGGGACCCGGGATTTTTAACTGTAGATATACGTAACACGGCCTAGCCATGAATTTGGCGTAAGCCGGCCTTCCAAATAGCGCGTGATAAGGGCTGCGCAATTTCACTACCTCAAAGGTAAGCCACTCGATTCGATAGTTATCCTTTGACTCTCCAAAGGCTACTTCCAATGCGATTTTTCCCTCGGGGCATGCTGAATGACCCGGCACTATCCCATGAAAAACTGTTGAGCTTTTTTGCAGCTGAGATTCCTTGAGACCCATGCGTAGGAAGGTTTCCCAATACAATATATTGATGCTGCTTCCACCATCCATTAAAACCTTTTTCAGTTCGTACCCATTGACTTGCGGTGCGACTACTAGCGCCAAGACTCCTGGGTGTTCCACTCTTTCCGGGTGATCCCTTCTGCTCCATGTTACCTCCTGTTCTGACCATCTCAAGTATCTCGGGACGGCTAACGAAACTGAGTTGACCGCTTGCTTCAGTATCTTTTTGTCCTTGTTAGAGCCTCCGGTGGTATGCACATGATATTGACCCAATTGTTTGGGGTTAGCCTGGAAACCTCCTGCCCCCCCCCCTTGGTTATTACTTTGATTTCCAGCCGCCGGGTTACCAGCTGGGGGTGGGCCGTTGCCCGGGTTTGCCCCTGGACCCGGTCCTCCTCCCCGTCATGCGCCTCGCATAGCTCTGTGCACTTCCTCATTTTTCCATCTTTGTAAATCGGCGCACTGTTCTAGGGAGTGGTTAGCTGGCCTGCCATTCCTGCTGTGCTTCGGACATGCCATCCGGAATATGTCCCAATTGTTACCCGGCCTTGGTGGACCTTGATAATTTCCTCCATTGTGGTTACCTCCGTTGAAATTTCCTTCTGCTCTTGGCCTCG
This sequence comes from Alopecurus myosuroides, assembly GCA_028641055.1. NCBI lineage: Eukaryota > Viridiplantae > Streptophyta > Magnoliopsida > Poales > Poaceae > Alopecurus > Alopecurus myosuroides. The sequence continues at coordinate 56,019,805 of CM054062.1, read as the reverse complement.
AAGACCCGGCTTCTGTGTTGGCGACAAACTCGGAACCTCCTTCGAAAGGGCGCTTGTTCTGGCTATTTCCATTGTTACCTGATGCTGATCCGTTGCCGGTTCTTCCATTACTGCTTGTGTTTGCTTTTGCCTTCTTGTCATCAGCTTCTTCTTCTGTAGTATCTGTCGCAGCGTGTTTGTTGCACGCATCCATCAATTCTCCCATTGTGACTTCCGACGCATTTCGACTGGACTTCATGCGAGTTAACTTTTGCACTAAAGGTATATACTTGCATGTTTTTGCCATGGCCTGTAGTGCATCCTTGGGCTGGATATCCGTGGATGAGTGAAGTATCTCCATAACCCGGCGCACCCAACTGCGCGCCGATTCTCCCTTCTTCTGGACGCATCGCTCTAGATCATCAATAGTGAATAATTTCCTGCAGGTCCCGTGAAAGTGTTTGACAAACGCGGTCTTCAATTCCTCCCAAGACTTGATCGATCCCTCTGGCAGATTGGTGAACCACAATTTTGCTGCTCCTTCCGACATCATCAGATACATGAACTTGGCTTGGAGGTTCTCGGACGCGTTGCGAATTGACATTGCCATCTCGTAACTGCTTAGCCATGTTTCGGGATCCATAGTTGGCTCATAATTCACTACTTTCCCTGGCTCTTTGAATTTTTCCGGGTAAGGTTCAGCTCTAATATTGTCCGAGAGACACTTGGGTCCCGCAAGAACGGTTGAAGCCGGCCTTGCTCTGGAAACGTGTGATGCCGCGGGGGGTGCGGCTGGGCGCGGTGCTGCGGGAAGTCCATGCGCTGCAGACCCGGCCGCGGCCCTCCGAGCCCTAGAACTGTCCACGACGGCCTGTGCTGCTGATGCTGCCTGAGCGCGGGGAGGAGGCGGCATTTGCTGCTGCTCTTCCCTCCGCCGCGCTGAACTTGTTTGGATATTCCCTTGCTGTTGACTGACGTATGGTGTCCCGTGCATACCGCTTCTGTGATCCGGATAATTGGCTTGCTGTGCCACCGCAGTGTGCAACATATCGATGGCTTGCCGAGTCCTTTCTGCATGGGGCGACTCTCCCACAGGGATTTGATTCAACGCAAGTGTCGCTGCATATACATTGTCCATGGGGTTATTGTAGTGGCCGGCTGGTGTGCGGAACTGTGATGGTGGCGGTGGTGGTGGATCGTTGCCGGTTGTGATTCTAGTTTGTGGTGGGGGTAACCCGGTCCGCTCATTTGCCGGATATGTCGCTGCTGTCACTTGTTGGGGTGCGGTTCCCTGGTTCACCACTGGTATCGGCTGGTCCTGAGGTGTAACAAATAAATTAGCCGGATTGATAACCCCGCCCATGGCTGGTAACCTGGTGTGGTGCCTTTGATGTAGTCTAGACGTTTCCTCTCGGAGCCGGGTTTCCAACGCATCTAGCTCACGGCGCCGCGTGGCCATCCCTTGCCTTTCTGCCTCTACCTGCCTTCTTTGCTGTTCCAGCGCACGACGAGCCACATCCAGATCCCTGACGCGCTCTGCTGCATTTTCCGGAGTGATAACCGTTGCGAGAACCGTGGGGTCTAGAATCAGATTGTTATCGAATAAGGCCGGGTGGCGCGGGTTCGAAGGACCCGCCCCTGGTGTCCGGTTTTCTAAGAATCCGAACGTGTTTGCGTGCAACTCCTCATCCGCTGCTCTGCTGGTTACTGACGCCGACTCTCCATCAACCCGGGTCAAGACCGGGTCTCCGTTAGCCGCGCCCTGTTGCTGGGCTACTGCCTGAGCCGCCCCGACTGATGCCGCGGTTGCGTTTCCTTGGTTGGCCGCGGGGGCCGCATAGACTGCAACTTGGCGCACGATATCCGGTATGAGTTCATGCTGTTCTTCCTCACCGTTCTCCTCATACCGGTTTTCCTGTAGATCCAAGATGGACCCGGTATCATCTTCTCTCTCGGCCCGGTCGCGTGGGGTCCATGCCGGCTCCTCCAGCTGTTCCCACTCCGCAATGGGTTCTTCTGCCGGATATGTCGTTCTAGTCGATTCTTCATCATCTGATCGGATAGACGTGGCTTTTCCTGGCATAGAATCAGATCCAACGTTGTCAGGGATCGAATTGGAAGCACATACCATACCGATGAAGACGCTGATCCGGCCGATTGTCACGACGGATCCGGTTTCGAGGCGATCCGACTCCGGCCCCCAGCCGGAATCGTCCACCATCTTTTCTCCTTCGTGGTCGATGTAGATTTCGTCGATGACAAGATTCTCCATGCCCTTCCGAGCTTCTCCCGTGATGTAAACACCTTTGGACGCAGGCCCCACGGTGGGCGCCAACTGTCGTGGGATAATCACGGCAGATGTTACCTGGGGTAACTGATCTTGGGGCAAGACGACACAGGCGTTTGGGAGAGGGTTTAGCTCAGAGGAAAACATGGTGCAATTCGATCTGGTAGCCGGCAATCAAAGTCGCCGAGTCTCCGATCTTGATATAACAACTCGACTCAGGGATTACACTCGATACTTTATATCACGCGATGTTGCTAGGGTTCTTAGATCTCTGCCTAAACTAGACCTGGGGGTCGGTTTATAAAGCACCCGTACCCCCTGGCTTATTCTCCAAGGCGCACCCTGGATCCTACCCGGACACGGCGCACAAACCCTAACTTTCCTTTACCATAACCCACAACCCGGGTTACTGGGCCTACAAGCTGGGGCCTTCACTAATTTCCTTATCCTTAGCCGGATCCTGTACAGCGTCCTTTGGGCCGGGTTACTCCTTGGAAGTTGGCATACCGGGTTATCGTCCCCCCATCAGGGTGACTATAAAGGTGTCGTTAGGTATTCAGAAAGTGTTAGTTGAGGATCATGGATCAAGAGTGGGATTTTTCCATCCAAAATGACGGAGAGATATACTCTGGGCCCTCTCGGTGATATCACATCGATACCGCTTGCAAGCACGTGATATGATCACAAGGATGTTATATCATGGGAACGAGAAAAAAGTACTTGTCGGCAACGAGATTGAACAAGGTATGGTTGATACCAATGATCGAATCTCGGACAAGTAAAATATCGCGAGACAAAGGGAATTAGTCACGACGTTTATGGTTCACACGATCACGAGAGTCATTGTTGAATATATAAGAGTCATCACGGATCTCCAGATCCCGCTGTTGATTATTGATCGGAGAGGAGTCTCGATCATGTCTATCTTATTCGCGAACAGTAGGGTGACACACTTGAGGTTTGATGCCGTGTTTTAGAGGATACAGAATATCGAAGAATATTTTGGGCAGCACGGAAATTGTTTCGGGGAAAATTGAAATAGTTCAAGGTTTTTTTTATCGAATGGTTGTTAATAGAATTAACAAAAGATTCGAGGTTCTATATGCAAAAGTTTGTTAATAGAATTAACAAATGTTGAAATAAAGAAATAAAAATGTTTTATTTATTTATTAAAGAAAAACTCTTGGATTTTCTAAGTGGAGTTTTAAGGGAATATGAGTGGGTGTGAGTGGAGTGTCCACTCACATGATGAGGGAAGAGGTGGGGGCACACCCATGGGCTGGCCGCACCCCCTTGGGCTGCCTCCCCCTCTCCTATTAATAGAGGGAATGAGCTCCCTCTGTCACACACACTTGCCCACCTCATTTCCTCTCCACCCGCCACTCCATTCCATGGTCTCCGGCTTGGCGAAGCCCTAACCGTGGGATTCTTCACACCACCACGCCATCGTGTTGCTGGAGTTCCGAGGGATCCTCTACTTCCGCATCCCCGCTGGATCGAGGGAACGGAGGTCGTCATCAACCGTACGTGTGACCGATCACGGAGGCACCGCCGGATTGCGGTGCACATCTTCTCGCTTTCGGGATCGGTGTGAGTACGACTACGCCAACAATGAGATTTGATCTCGTAACACTTTGTGTCTTTGAGGTTATGATTGCGGTAGCTTGTTCCGCTTATCTCTTTCAGACGTTTGTAATAAAGTTGTGAATCATGTTTGCACCAATAGTCAATCCAATGTCTGGAATTCACGTCTTTTTCATATTAGTTTTGGATGCATGACTCGGCTGGCCAAAATGAATTTAATCCCGAATTTCACCACTGTCAAGGGCTCTAAGTGTCAAGTATGTGTGCAAGCAAAGCAACCTCGCAAGTCTCATACAACTGCGGAGGTACGAGACTAGGCACCACTTGAGCTCATACAGGTAGAAAGAAATATTTCATGATGTTGATTGATGATTCCACTCATTATTGTCATGTGTAACTTTTAAAAACAAAAGATGAGGCTTTGAACTTCTTCAAGATCTTTAAAGCTGAAGTAGAAAATCAACTTGATCGGAAAATCAAGAGACTTAGGTCCGATCGTGGTGGAGAGTATATTTCCAACGAGTTTGATTCTTTCTGTGCAGAACATGATATAATCCATGAGAGGACGCCTCCCTATTCACCAAAGTCTAATGGGGTGGCCGAAAGAAAGAACCGTGCTCTAACAGATTTGGTTAATGCCATGTTATATACATCAGGGATTTCCAAGGCATGGTGGGGGGAGGCGATATTGACTGCGTGTCATGTCCTAAACCGAGTTCCCACAAAGATCAAAGAAATAACTCCATTCGAGGAATGGGAGAAGAAAAGATTAAAACTCTCTTACTTACGAACTTGGGGTTGTTTGGCGAAAGTCAGTATACCAATTCCCAAGAAGCGCAAGCTTGGACCCAAAACCGTGGATTGTGTTCTTCTGGGATACGCATTCCGTAGCATTGGTTATAGATTCTTGGTAATAAAATCTGAGGTACCAGACATGCATGTCGGTACAATCATGGAATTGAATGATGCAACTTTCTTTGAAGACATCTTTCCCAAAAAGGAGATGCCTAGCTCATCGAATCATGAGATACCTAATTCATCTAGTCGGGAATTGTCTGTGATTCCTGAACCCACCATTCCGATAGAACATGTTGAGAATCCCGTGGAGGATGACAATGAAGTTCCTTTAAGGAGCAAAAGATAGAGGACTGCAAAGTCCTTTGGTGATGATTTCATTCTGTATCTCGTGGATGACACACCCAGGACTATTTCAGAAGCGTATGCATCTATTGATGCTGACTACTGGAAGGAAGCCGTCCGTTGCGAGATGGATTCTATCCTGGCTAACGGAACCTGGGAGATAACTGATCGTCCTTATGGGTGCAAACCTGTAGGATGCAAGTGGGTGTTCAAGAAAAAGCTTAGGACTGATGGTACAATTGAAAAATATAAGGCAAGGCTTGTGGCTAAGGATTACACCCAGAAAGAAGGAGAAGACTTCTTTGATAACTATTCACATGTGGCTCGACTTACCACTACTCGGGTACTACTCTCATTGGCTGCCTCACACGGTCTTCTCGTTCACCAAATGGACGTTAAGACGGCTTTCCTTAACGGAGAGTTAGATGAGGAAATTTACATGGAGCAGCCATATGGTTTTGTAGTATCGGGCCATGAAGGAAAGGTTTGTAAGTTATTGAAGTCACTGTATGGCCTCAAGCAAACTCCTAAGCAATGGCATGAAAAGTTTGAGAGGACTTTGACTGCTGAAGGCTTTGTTGTAAACGAAGCTGACAAGTGTGTATACTATCGTCATGGTGGGGGCGATTCTATGTATGTACGTCGATGACATACTGATATTTGGAACCAACCTTGACGTGATTAAGGAGGTCAAGGATTTCGTATCTCGATCCTTTGAGATGAAGGATCTTGGAGTAGCTGATGTTATATTAAACATCAAACTGCTAAGAGACGACAATGGTGGGATCACCTTGCTTCAATCCCACTATGTGGAAAAGGTCTTGAGTCGTTTTGGGTATAGTGACTGCAAGACTTCTCCAACGCCGTATGATCCTAGTGTTTTACTTCGAAAGAATCGACAGATTGCTAGTGATCAGTTGAGATATTCTCAGATTATTGGCTCTCTTATGTATCTAGCTAGTGCCACGAGGCATGACATTTCGTTTGCTGTGAGCAAATTGATTCGATTTGTTTCAGATCCGGGAAATGATCACTGGCATGCGCTTGAAAGAGTTATGCGCTATTTAAAAGGCACTATGAGCTATGTAATTCATTATACCGGGGACCCAAGGGTACTTGAGGGATATAGTGATTCAAATTGGATTTCTGATGCTGATGAGATTAAGGCCACGAGTGGTTATGTTTTTACACTTGGTGGTGGCGCTGTTTCTTGGAAGTCTTGCAAGCAGGCCATCTTAACGAGGTCAACTATGGAAGCAGAACTCGCAACATTAGACACAACCACTGTTGAATCAGAGTGTCTTCGTGAGCTCTTGATGGACTTACCTGTGGTTGAAAAACCAATACCCGCTATTCTAATGAACTGTGATAATCAGACTGTGATCATGAAGGTGAACAGTTTCAAGGATAATATGAAGTCATCAAGGCATGTGAAGAGTAGATTAAAATCTGTCAGAAAATTGAAAAACTCTGGAATTATTGCGTTGGATTATATTCAAACATCTATGAACTTGGCAGATCCCTTCACAAAGGGTCTTTCTTGTAATGTGATCGATAATGCATCGAAGGAGATGGGAATGAGACCCACCACATGAGTTGTTCACAGCGGCAACCCACTCTATGTGATCGGAGATCCCGGGAAGTAGCATTGGGAGACAAAACTGTTGATCAACTGAGAGGAGAGTATCCTTACGTTTATTTAATACCACTTCTTGAAGATATAATACTCTCCTATACTGCAAGGTAGGATGATATAAATCTTAATGTTTTCCAAGGGGCATCATTGTAAGCAAAGATGTTGACTTGCATGACATCTTTTGAGGAATTCACCTATATGAGTTCGACTGTTAAATGTTGCAGTCTATGAGAGTTGGGTTCTCTCTAGTAAACTCATGAAAGGTCTTGGAGTATGCGTATAAGCTCCACCCGCAGGGAAGTCCCACGGTAGTCAAGTATCGGCCAAGACTTTGTGTGAAGCTAGATTCGCAGTAAACTTGCAGTTCAAGGCATAGTCCACTTTTTAAGTTGCAAATCAGTGTAACACAGAGTTCTAGGTGGAGTTCAACTTAACACTCTCCACTGTAGAACCGGTATATAAACAGTGTTTTGGAACCTAAGGCAAATTTTGTGTGCCTTTAGAATCTTGTGGGGGATTGTTGGAATTTTGGCCCAAATATGGCCCAGCCTATTTTAGTCCTCCACAAATTCCTGAAAATCCTAGAGGCCCATGTGGCCCATTCGTGTATGGCAAGAGGTGGGACAAATGTTTAGTCCCACATTACTAGTTGAGTGGAAGTTTTTACCTGTTTATAAGGGAGGCCTTTCCACTTAGAGTATGAGTATGAGAAGGAGATGACTACACGCGCGTTCCTCCTCCGCCGCCTCGCCCCGCCACGACATGTGCGCGCTCGCTGGCCGCGGGTTGCTGGAATGAGGCGAGCCGAGGTAGGACCTATGCTGCGTGTACGCATTTCCTTCTTTTTGTCACACACGAATGAAGAAATATGAACGGTTACGCGAAAGTTAAAACGTTTTGCACGAGCGGTAAATTACTACGCGTGAGTGGATGGATGTTCGGCTTTGGCTGCCGCTATTCATCTCGCCTTCTGACTGTTCGTTTCCACTTCCTCGCTACCCATTCGCCTCATGTTACTTCGCATATATAAGAGAGTTCGCTCCTTTCCGTAGACACACAACACATTCACACCTCTGCCTCATATTTCTCGAGCACTACGCCACCGACCAGGACATCTCCATCCCGTGCCGCGGCGTGCACCACGGAACGGGACAGTAGGCCTCCGAAACCGCGTCTCTTCAGATCATGTACGGGAGAAGGCCGATAAGATTTTTGGGGAGCGTTGCGGCGCGACTACTGGCATCATCGTCATCACGAATGCCGACGACTACTTCCCAAACGAGGACTTCTTCCCAGACGTCGATAATGTCTTCGGCGACATGTCTACCTCGCCCAACGTGAACGGTTCTTCCTCTGCACCGTACGTGTTCATGCTTCTGTTTCATGTCTCAATACATGTTCTTCTAGTACCAATCTATTTGGAATTGTTTACTTCGCGCTTTAATTCAAATCACATGACTAGTTTATTTCTACTTATTCTAGACATATGTTATCTATATTTTTTATGGATTAAATCATTTGGAAAATTGCTCATATATTCAACATATTTAACTAATTAAACTCGACGACTTCACTTCGCAAGACCAAAAATAAATTAACATACAACTAACGACAACAAACAACTACAACTTTAAATAAAAAAAGACACATAGTGATAATTAATTAAACATGAGTGGCTTCACTTCGCTCTCCCACATGTTCGTGATGGAGGCATGAAGTCGTCATCAGTATTTTCATTAGTGCCAGCTTTTGATGAATCTGCACTCTTACACATAGTGTTGAACCTGGCTCGACTTCTCGGTGTAAAGTCATCGTCACTGTTCTCATGGACAACTGGCTTCGATGCGCCACCACTCTTCCCCTTCGATGCGGAAGCACTCTTCCCTTTCGATGCGCTAGCACTCTTCCCATTCGATGCGCCAGCACTTTCCCCCTCCGATGTTGTCCTCAAGATCCACTCAGCGTGTATGTTCGACTCCGGAAACCCGCTACGACATGGCCCAAACAGTATGCTCATCCAGCCATAGTGCGTAATTTTTTTTGTTTAGAAACTCTGCGTCCGCATGCCAGTGCTGCATATTGAGAATAAAAGACAAACATAAATTAGAAAATGACAATTCATTTGAAGATTATGCAAACTCGTAAATCAATTACCTCAAAGTGAAGTGCATAAGCCTCGGGAGAAAATTGTATCAGATCACTAGTAGTTGAGATAGACAAGCCCCGAAGCCCCGACTCAATCATTTTTAGCTCAACTATTTTGGCCCACTTAGCACGCCACCTCAATAGTTCATTCCTAATTTTATCTGGGTATCTAGGCGGGAGCTTATATCTGGCTAAATTCCCCCCAGAGCAACTGCGTGGTCCCACTCAGTCATTAGTTCTGTAAAACTAACCGCGGCTCTACCTTCCCTCCTATTGCCGCAAGAACCTTTTGCCGCATCATATAGAATACAACATGAGGTGTATGGGTCGAGACCACCACTACCACTATCTGCCATCACTCTAATGCCTCCGACAAGTTCACTACACTACACAGACCACACAACACACACTTCCATCACAAAGTATGCAGGAGGTTATATAGGAACCCTCTGGACATGGTGACGGAAAAAATGTGCAGGAGAAAGTGGCGGAAAGATGCTACCGGGAAAGAAAAGGGCGGGAGAAAGTGGTGGGAGGGACGGCAGAAAAAAAGAGTAATTGGGTACGCCGTACCCGATTGCACGGCTGTCGGGTACGCCAGTTCCGATTCATTTTGGCCTACCCCGACTAGCAGTGCGTGCGTTAGCCAGCCTCCTATTGGGCCCAGCGTGGCCGATAGGTTGCAATCGGATGAGCCATACCCTACCGGATCCAGTCAGGCTCAGCACTGCCGATTGGATTCTATTTTTGAAATTTTTTAGATCTGCGTATTATTTTCGGAAATAAGTATTAAAAATGTATTATTTAATTTTTTTTGCAACAAACTATGTGTAATTTCCTGTTCTTTATCGAGGTAAAAACTTTTCTAGAGGGAGCATATATCTGGTCCTTTCCTCAAAACAGTCAATTGAATGGTTCAATTACAAAAGCAAGTTTCTCTTAAGAAGATCCTCAGTCTGCTATGTTAATGGTAATTGGAGGGAAGATATATATGTCAGGGAAAATGAGAAAGAGATATAATGGAGGATGCTTGCATGAATCATATATTCAAAATTCAAAACTCTTACATAAGAGAGCTAATAACGCTAGGAAAGCCACCACTTGTGTCCTATGTGCAAATGGTGATTAGATGGTCCAGATCGTAACCATTGCAGGTTCGGTACTTCAGTTGGGGCCAAAAACTTCTGGTGACGCCACGTTGCACGCCGCGTAGGCCTGTAGCAAGTACAGTAGCAACTATGCGGAGAACCCGTGAAAAATCACATAAATGACCCTCGGGCCAATCTTCAGCACAAAATGGACCCAAAGTCAAACAAATTTCGAATTTGACCCTTTTGGGTAGCGCCCAACACCGCGGGGCGGTGCTCCAAAGGGTAGCGCCCCAGCACCCGTCGCGGTGAGACCGCCATGTAGGCCAGACGGGGCCCAGGTGCTGTAAGTAGCGTTGCCTCGCTCGGCATGATGCGTAAGAGGGTAGCGCCGCGGCGCTCGGCGCGGTCCTCCCAGGTAGATAGCCGCGCACGTCCCTGCCCCTGCCTCACAGGCTCATTCTCTGGATCCGAAGAAAAGAGGACGAACAGTCCGGCGGCGCCCCTCTCCTCTCCTCCAAATCTCCACTCGAATCCGGCGGTTCTTGGTGGATTTCTCGGGGGATTCGCCCCCATCCTTCCTCAAGGTATGCTCAACCGATTCCCCTCTCATTTGTCCAATATATCTCTCTCATTTGCCCAAAATTTAAATCTTAGGTGAAACCCTAGTTCATGATTTAGTTCGAAATTAGTAGATGTAGATGTATGGGAGTTGTGTGTGAGATATGTATGTAAGAGATGTGTGAGTGATGTGTAATATTTTCATGTTCCATATGGTTGCTAATTTTTGCTTTAACATGTGACAACTAATATGTTGTCTTCTCTAATATTGTTGCTAATGTTTGGTATAGAAGATAGCTAGATGTTTGAGAATTGTCTATTTGTGTAGAAGATAGCTAGATGTTTGAGAGTTGTCTATATGACTTGTAGGTTGACACATAAATTAATTACCATGTGTATATGAGACATGTGTGAAATATATTAGGTTGTCTAATGATAGTTTAGTGCTCTCCAGTGTCATGTTTATGTGTGGATGATGGGTATTTTTTTCTTATTAGTTTGTCTCTTCTCATGTGTATATTAGCACGTTGTCAAATTAATTAGCATGTTCTATATCTCTTATTAGTTTGTCTATTTTGCAAAATTATAGGATGGATGACGAGTATCTTATCGAGGATAAATATGATGTCACTCACCGTGGAATGTTTATGGCGGAGAAAAAGAGGGTAATTCATATTGACGATGTTTGTTCATATATATCTAGTTTCCATGTTTATTATTCTAACTTGTATCTGTTTTTGTAGGTCTGTATCCCTCTTCGTTTGCGTGCCCATGAGGCCGCACACAAGGACATGCCATAAGACGAGCGTTATACGGAGTACATCGAGACACTTGGACTACTTCCATATATCTCTTTTGTGTCTCGGTCCAAGATGCACATGAATCTTGCTGTCATCACCGCTCTCGTTGACAGATGGAGGCCGGAGACGCACTCTTTTCACCTCCGCACCGGAGAGATGACCGTAACTCTCCAGGACGTGTCCATGATAACGGCAGAGATCATGTTTGTTTTAGCACCGATTCCAAGGACTGGCGTGCCGGTATGTTCAGTCTCATTGGTAAGGTTCCACCAGAGAAGACAGACCCAAACAAGGATAGACTCTCCGCCGGCGCTACATTTGTTTGGATAAGAAAGAATTTGGAAAATGCCCCGATGATGCTGACATGGATACCGTTGAGCAGTATGCACGCGCATACGTGTGGTATGTCATCTCGAGGACTCTGTTTGCTGATAGTGGTGGTAGGAACGCGCCCTGGATGTGGCTGAAGGCGTTATCTGTGACAAATCTTAGCTGGGGTTCGGCTGCGCTTGCGTACTTGTATCGCCAGGTAATCCAAATATCTCTCATTTTCTAAATTACATATCTGTCTCGAAAACTTGTAAACTTACTAGTGTGTCTCTATGTGCAGTTGGACGAAGCTTTCCATAGGACCTTACCGCATGCCGGTATTGGTGGTCCAATGGTACTACTCTCTGTTTGGATGTGGGAACACTTTTTGGTGGGACGGCCGAAAAAGATGATATCGGTGCCTTGGGATGATCATGACAACCCGCTGCGTAGGGCTACATGGGCGTATTGGTGGGATAAGGTCGCGGAGTTCAAAGGTGACCCAAAGAGGGAGTATGTGCGGTACACCAATGAGTTTGATGAGCTGACCCCTGAGCAGGTAATAGCTGGTCATATCATGTTCTGTCATAACGTTGTAGGTAATAGTTGTTGAGTTTTGTTCCAATTTTTAAATATGGTATACTGTTGTAGGTGACATGGGAGATCTATGGCACTCGGGAATATTTCGGAAACACAAACAATCAGTTCGACCTAAACCCAAAGTGCCGAGATGAAGAATATCTTTGGTTGTTGAAGGTCCCGCTGATATGCATTTGGGTAGTTGAGCTCCACTTGCCACATCGAGTGATGACGCAATTTGGTTTACTCCAAACTACACCACCGCAATGGAAGGACACAAAGTTTGCGTTACACGAGTAAGAATCTAACTTTCCTCTCTTCCATTCTAATCCATGCATTTCATAAAACTAACACTTAATATCTTCTGATATGAAGGTTGGACCGTAAAAGGCAGAAGAAGGTGGTGAAATGGGATCAACACCATAGTGAGTATGTCTCCAAATGGAAAGCTAGGGTGGCAAGGGCTAGAAAGAACAAGATGTATGTACGTCATCACCCCCCCCGCGTTCGACTACGCTGCATTCAATGCCTATCTCGCTTGGCTTCATCCACGGACTCGTCTGGCCCTATGTCCTCCTGCTTTCGAGGATATAGTCTCTGAGGATGCTTAACTTCCAGATGTCGCGCCTCAGTTCAACTATAACAAGGCAGTGAGAGAGGGCCGCGGAACCGAGTTTGCACCTATGATCAACTATATGGTAATTTGAACCATTTTTCCGTGTTCATAATTTTTAGATTCGAAGATCTAAAGTTCTTATTTTGACAGCGCAATGAGATAGAGAACCAAGCCGCGGAAGCCGAGGAAGCAGCCGCTTTCCCTCGTACTAAGAAGGGTGACAGCGCCCTTAGAGCTTATGTGAAAGTAAGTTTTAAATCTTCTCGAGACCACTTATGCTTTCTTTGAAGAATCACTAAGATTTTTCTTCTCAATCTCACAGCGTAGCGCCGCTCGGTTACGAGGATTGGCTCATATGCTTGGTTGTCGTACCAACGACGCCGCGGAGCCGAGCAATGATTCCTCGGGCTCTCGAGGACATGAGGCCCCTTTCTGTGGCGGTGCTTCCTCCTCTAATCCACCAGATGTTGAGGTAGTAAAATTCAAAGAAAGCATGGGCTCTCGAGGACACTAGATAATTGGCTTTGTTTCTTCTTGTTTCAGGTTGATGATGAAATGGAAGAGAACTTGGGTGCATATGTATGTTCTTTTGGATTACGGTCCAAGAATAAGGCCAAAATGGTTGTGGAGGAAGATGAGAATGAGATCGAGGAGGAGGAAGAAGCTGAGGCCGATGAGGAGGAGGATGTTCAGGCTGAAGAGGAGGAGGAGATTGAGGTCCCTCCGCCGCTGCCCCAGAGGAGGAAGAAGCTTTCATGCAGGAGAAAGAATGCCGACGCGCCATCCTCGCCGGCGAGGAAGTTGACTCGAACCTGCAAGGGAAGGAAGTAGATGGACTTATGGACTATTTGTCATTGTCTCTATGGACTATTTGTCGTTGTGGACTTGTAAGTCGTCGTCGTTATGGACTTGTATGTCGTTGTGGACTATTTGTGTAATGGAATTATGGTTTATCTAGTATATGGAATGATGGAATTATTGCTCTTGTTCTGGAATTATGGAATTATTACTCTGAAATTATTGTGTTTGTTAAACTGTTTATTGTCGCAGCTGGAATTATTACTCTGAAATTATTGGTTTGTTCTTGCAAAGTTACAGACCACCGCGCTGAGGCACGAGGCGCAACCCTCTCTAGGACTGCACCGAGCACCACACCGCTGCACAGCCACCGCGCCACGCACCGTGGAGTTGCCTACTAGTGGCACCGCGCCGAGCACGGGGGCCCTACTATCCCTCACTTAGCCGTTTTGGCGACGCGGGGGGTAGTTGCCCTCGGGTTGCTCTCTGTAACTCGTTGAAAAACGAGCTACAGACCACCGCGCCGCCGGCGAGGGCGCTACCCCCTCTGCCACCGCGCCGAGCTCCCCGCCGCTGCAGTTCCACCGCGCAGCGCTCCAGTGAGTTGCCCCTCCTTGCACCGCGCCCGAGCACGCGGCGCTACCCTCTCTGGCATGCCAATTCCAAGCTTATTTTCACACATTTTGCGCACACAAGTTAGACAAATATGAAAGTTGGCAATGCAGTTCAAAAATGATAGGAAACAACAAATAACAATTCAACTCAACAACAATCTAAGAATGCACCATATTACAATGTTCACACTCAAATTCAAATTCTTGCCACTTAGTTCACCACACCTAGTTCATGATAGATACTTCTTGGCACACTCCTCTTGTGCACTAAGGTCACATCAAATTCTTTCCCCTTGCGTTTAGCCGAATCATTCTCAAGAGCCCACTCCTCTTGTGGACCGCGAGCTATATCACGCTTTCTTGACCTTTCCGCCTCACGATCCCACTTCTCTTCACGTTTCTTCTTTTCTTTCTCCAACCGTTCCTTCTCCTTGCGCTCCTTCATCCTCTTCTTTCTCTCCTCGTCACGTTTGTTCTCCTCTAAACGTGAACTAGTGTAAAGAACCTCCCATTCCACCTCGTGCTTGTAGTAGCTATCCATGAGTCCGGGTCCATACCTACAAGAATTAGTAAATTTAATGAGCACATGAGAAAAAAAATGCTATATTCAAAATAAAAACAAAAATAAAACAACTTTATGTTTTATTCATACCAATCATCTACGTCTTTGGGTACCCCCACGACCCCTAGTCGTTGTACGTCTACCACCTCTTAGTTCGTCAAACATTGATACTCTACCACCTCTACCACCACCTCTACCGCCATGTTGGCTACCCCCTTGGTGACTTGTGTTACCTCCACCACCATGACCGCCATGTTGGCTCCCCTCTTGGTGGCTTGTGTTACCGCCACCACCATGACCGCCATGTTGGCTCCCCTCTTGGTAGCTTGTGTTACCGCCATGTTGGCTACCGTCTTATTGGCTTGTGCTAGTGTCATTCCCTCTCGATCTCTTGTTTCTTCTACAACGGCCACCTCTATTGTTGTGCCCTTCGCCATTGCATGCGCCACATCGGAGAGGTTACCTCGGCTCTTCAAAATGTTGGGGGCCCCATTCTCGAAGTCCACCACGACCCCAAGCATCCATGTCATTTCTAAAGCGCTTTGTCCTCCTTCTTCCCCGTGTTTGCACCTTCAAAGCTGGATCGGGCCATAGTTGGATGCCATGAAATTCCGGCCACGGGGATTGGTCATAGTAAGGGTGAAATCTAGCTGCCCATGTCTCCTTGGTGGCCTCAATGGAATAATCCTGCAACCTTGCCGTTAGTGGATTATTAACACTCACTTTTCGAATACGCGCCTCCGTCCTCAAATGCGAGCAAGGGAGATGAAGCAATTGAGACCTCATGCACAAGCACTCACATTTCTTGAGCCATACTTTGAACGCCCGACCTCCGTGTTGCACACCTCCTACTGTGGTGCCACCTGGCTCATTTACTTGGTAAATCCACTCGTCGTTATCAAAACATTGAGCAGTTTGGGAGTTAGCCTTCCTTTGCTGATATTCTATCCATTTGTCAGCTTCCGCTGGATACTTGTACTTCATTTTCATCTTGTTTTTTCCTTCAATCTGATCATCCGTTTCCGCACTGTACTTCTGAAAATACACATTCAACTTGTCGAATGTATATTGGACTATTGCTGTCACGGGCAACGCACGGACACCCATCAAAACATTGTTGAAACATTCTGCCATGTTGCTTGTCATGTCTCCATACCTCCTACCGTCAATGTCAAAGGCTCTATCCCACTTGTGGGTCATTTCCTCGTGCCTATGTAGGAACTCTTGACCCCCTGCCAATGTTGTGAGTACGAGCAAACGGTTGTACAATCTTGCGAAATGACTCTCGGTGAAAGCGAGGCAACAATCTTTGAGATCATCTGATACCTCCTTATTTCCGCATGCCCTATAGAAGTTGGACACAAAATGCCTCATGCACCATCGATGGTGCAAATGAGGAAGCCTGAGGATATCAATCTCCATCTCGTTAAGTATGCCTTGGTGGCGGCCAGAGATGACACAAAACTCTCTTTGAGGCTCAAATATCTTGGTTCTCACTTGGTACATGAACCACTCCCAATTATCATTGTTTTCCGCCGTAACCAAAGCAAAATCCAAAGGCAACAACCGGTCATTGGCATCATTCGCTTCTGCAACCAAGAGTGTGCCTTGGAACTGTCCGGTCAAGAATGTGCCATCCACCAAGATAACCGGCCTACAATGCTTGAATGCCCTTATGCATTGCCCAAAAGCCCAAAATGCACGGCCAAATACCCAGACATTTGCACCCTTGTACTCTCTAGTCATTGTGCCAAATGGCTCCACCACCACCACCATGCCCGGGTTTGTAGCCGCCATTGCTCCCAACATCCTAGGGAGTCGGTTATATGCTTCCTCCCAATCACCATACAACATCTTAAATGCGGCTTGCTTCGCCTTCCACGCCTTCCCATACTTCACCGTGTAACCGAATAGTGCTTTCACCGTATCTATGATAGCTCCAATCGTATAAGACGGGAATGACGATATTTCGGTGGAAAGTCTATAGACAATGAAATCCGAGGTTAGTTGCCGGTGAGAATTCTTAACTTCAATGTCATCGCTATCCTTGCCACCGCACATGTGAGTTGCCACACAACTTGTTATCTCCCATTGAGGCCCTCCTTTCCATGGTCTTGCATGCACAATCCATGGACACCCTTTGTGTGCCTCTTCACATTTTACCGTGTAACACACCTTGGAGTTCGAGTGAACCACCTTGAAAGGTCGGTAATACTTAACCGCATACTCCTTGATCCATGTCTTCAATTCCAACAAACTTTCAAACTTCACTCCCTTACAAATACCATACTTTTGGGGATCCATATCCTTCTTCGAACTTGGCCTTGGTCCAAGCAATTTACTAGTGCCTCCATCCACCACGGCTTTGTCGGCGAGACTAAGATCATGGAACAATGATATCCGATGATCCCGACCCACTACCTTCTTGAAAACTTCAGCTTCTCTAGCCGTTAACCCATCCTCATCAACATCTTCCTTGGGGCCTTCATCATCGGAGTCATTTGCATAGCATCGGATGTAAGGCATTAGAGGATCCATGTCCTCTTGCAAACAATATGCCTCCACATCACCAACATCATTGGTATGAAGCTCATCCTCCAACTCATCATCTTCCGATGATACATCTTGAGAAGGGTTTGGAGGGCTGTTGATTTCATGTTGAGTCATTGTAGGTTGGCTCATGTCATGTTGGGTCATTGGAGGTGGACTCGATGATGTGACATACACTTCATGGTCATCAAATGGCTCGTTAGGAATAGGGCTCCTAACATCACTTTAGGATGCACACCGGTTCTAGTCAAAGTGCATGAGAGGATCAACCTTCTTGGCGCCAAATAATTCACGAGCTTTGTCTTGAGATTCCGCCACGATCTCCTTGTAAGCACTCCAACATGACTCAGAGTTGAGAGGCATGACCTTCCAACGAGAGTGCGTCCCGGTGACAATATTATGCCTTCCCACCAATTCAACTACATCATTTGGCTCCATCCAACTTAATTCAATCCTCACTTTTTCCACTACCTCGGCATAGCTAGGATTACGATCAACATCAACACAACCTCCTCCGGGTCATGGTCAACATTCCCTGTCAAAAAAGAATCCTTATCCACACGATGAACACTAACAAATTTCTCCATCTAAAAAATAATTACAACAACACAACAAAATTTTCTCATCAAATAAAAATACACACATTCACCATTGAATTGAAGCTACTAAAATAATAGTATGTAACCTTACATCTCACTAACTACATCTAACCCTAAGCATAATGCTAATTATTTAACACTAATCATAATTAATATAGCCCACTAACTAGATCTAACAAAAATCATAATCACTAACACTGAAATCATGTGCACACCACTGTATAGCTCTCATACACAAACATTGAGCAATTCAACCACAAATTTCCCCTCATATGCAAAAGGTAGGGTTTTCTAAATCTACACAAATGCCACCTCAAATTGCAAAAATTAATTGGACACAAAGCTTAAGAATAGGGGAATACCTCTTGCACAAAGGGGGGGGGACCAAAATCCACTAAGTATGGACCAAGAAATTGAGTGATTTGGTAGTGAGGTGACTTGGGGGAGTGAGAGGGAGAGAGAAAATGGGACCAACCCGAATGGAGGAAGAACAAGTGGAGTGGAGAGAGAGGGGGGTCGGGCCCGGTTGCTTTTTCATATCCTGGGAGGACCGCGCCGAGCGCCGCGGCGCTACCCTCTTACGCACCGCGCCGAGCGAGGCAGCGCTACCTTACCGCACCTGTGCCCCGCCTGACCTACGTGGCGGGTTCACCGCGCCGGGTGCTGGGGCGCTACCCTTTGGAGCACCGCGCCGCGGTGTTAGGCGCTACCCAGTAGGGTCAGGATCGAAATTTGTTTGGCTTTAGATCCATTTTGTGCTGAAGATTGGCCCCGGGGTCATTTATGTGATTTTTCACGGAGAACCCCCTGGTGAGAATGTGACCTTGCTCTTTCGCCCGTCGTTCTTTTTTATCTCTACTACTATTAAAAGAGAGAACATTTTCTTCACTAAGGGTACCCAGCAAACGTACACAGAAAGGTATAGGTCAATTACCACCTGACGATCAAGCCCACAAAATTAGATCTAACAGTGGGATATTAACTAACCTCGCCCACGGGGTACGTTTAGCAATTTTAGACGGCAGACGAAAACTCTGCCAAGTTCCGCCCCGCTCATGTAGAAAAGAAAAAAGAAAAAGGAGATCGTAGGCTAAGGGCATCTCCAGCCGTCCCCCCCAGGGGGCCTTTTTCGCGGCGGAAGCGGCGAATAACGCCGTTTCTTCACCACTCGGCCCCCCCAGAGGCCCAAATAGCGCCGTTTCGGCGCTATTTCGCGCCGCAGCACCCAGGCCAAACCCAGCCCGCTGGGTTCGGCCTGGGGGGGCGAAACTGCGCGGCCGCGCGCGTGGGCCAGCTCTGTCAGCGACGCGACGAGAAAGCGCGGGAACAGAATCCACCGCCCGTGACCTTCTTCTCGGCGCCCGAGCCGTCAAAGGCTGCCGGAGTAATGGCGTGGCAGCCGGCCAGTGCATGCGCCCCAGTCAAAGGCTGCCGGATTAATGGCGGGGCGGCAGCGGTGACACGCGCGGCGCGGCGACTGGCCCGCCAGGCTATAAAAAGGGTGCCCGCCCCTCTCCGTCCGCCCATTCTCGCCTCCTCCTCCTCGCCGTTCTTCTCCATTCTCGCCTTCTCCTCCTCGCCGCAACGATGGACCGTCTCTGGGACGCGTGGCCCGAGAGCGACGACGACGAGCTGCAGCCAGCGCAGCAAGTGGCGTCGGAGCAACAAGTGGCGCAGGGAGCGGCGGCGCCCGAGCAGCCGCCTGTCCAGAACGAGGTTCCACCCGAGCAGGAAGCGGCGCAGGCTGCCCGGTGGGCTGCCCGTCGCTGGAGGAGGGAGCGGCGGAGGCAGCCCATATGGCCGGAGCAGCACGCCGCCCTGCACTCCATCGAGACCGCGCAGAACGAGGGCGCGTACCGCCAGGTCCGCGGCGTCGTCGAGCAGGCGGCGGAGGCGGTGGAGGCTGCCGCCATTCGGGCCTCTCTAGAGACGCACCAGAGGGAAGAGGCGGCGCGAGAGGTGCGCCGGCAGCTGGCCGAGAACGCTGCATCGGCCGAGCAGCAGGACGTCATCGCGCTGTACGAGGCCGACCAGCGGCAGGTGGCGCTGCAGAGCGAGCGGCGCAACCGTCCGCCCTCCGAGCAGGCGCAGCTGCACCGGCTGCGGGTGCAAGGCCGAGCGGAGCGGGCAGAGCAACGCTGGCTCGCCGCGGCGAGGGAGGGCGAAGCTGGTCCCTCCAACCAGCTGGTGGCGAAGGGGGGGCCGCGAGAGGACGCCGATGAAGACGACGATGCCGAGGGTAGTCGTCGCATAGATCAATAAAATTTCCGTCGAATATGTACGCATTTCGCTAAATCAATAAAATTCGCCTAGTTTTCCAAATTGCGTTTGTTTGGGCCGAAATTTGGGCTCGGGAGCGACTGGGAAGACTGCCCCCCAGGTTCCAGAATAGCGCCGTTTGGCGCCGCGGCGGCGTTTGCCCTAACCCTGCACGCAGCACACCCGCGGCCCGCTCGCCGCCGCGATCCCCTCGTGGCTCATGCCCACGCTCACGATTCGCCTGCCGCCGCAATCCCCTGACGGCCACGCCCACGTCCACGATTCGCCCGCCATCGTCGCCGCCGCTGAAGCCACTGTCACCTCATACTCCGACTACCTGTGCGCCTACGGCACGCTGCCGCCGCTGAGGCGTCATTCAGCACTACGCACGCAACCGTCCGCCGTTCTCGCTCCATCGCCCGCTCTCTCTTCGCCTCCCCGATAGCTGCCCGCCCATTCAATCTGGTAATTCTGATCGAGGAAGAGGACGCCGCCGAACTTGCCCCATTGTTGATTGTTGATCCCGAACTGATCTCATCGACTGTGAGTCTGTGAACAATTGAATCTCAGTAATATCCGCAAAAAGGTAAAGAAAAAAGTCTACACCTAACCATAAGCCTCCCCTCACTATTTGACCAACGCCTCTGAATGTAACTAGAGAAGCAGAATCACGACCAGATTGATGTGAGTGGTTTGTTCTTCCCTCTTTTCTTTGCAAAAATTGGTCACCAACTATGTGCTTTACCATTTTGTTACACTAACGTTTGATGTTTTTTGCAATACCAGATTCTAAAATGACAATCACCAACATATTACCTTTGTTTATGCAGCCATACTGAAGTGTTAACTTTGTTTATGATGCTGTGGCTTCTGGTCAACCCCAGCAGTAGCTCCATGAACCAGTGTCTAGCTGATGACTCCGCCGCCAACAGCCTCCACGACGAACAGGAGACATCGCTGCCACCAGCTTGAACCAAGCGCTTGCGCCGACCAGTGCCGGTAGCAGACTCTGCTAGCAACTGGCCACCACCCCTTTACTTACTTTTTCACCATGTGCGGAGCCGCTGGAAGTTAGCCTTTCCCATTAGTGTAAGTGGAATGATAAGATTAAATGCTGCTCAGCTTGAAACTTAGAAGTGCACGACCGCTGGACCATCACCGTGTAGCACTTTCATCAAAATAGTTATTTGTTTTCTTTCACCATATTGACTATGCAATAGTAGCAATTCTGTGTATATACACAGTTATAGTGAGTGCTCTGTCTATGTTTGTTATCATAAGTTACAAATCAGAGTCCAAGTTATTATATTCTTTTTCATTGGCATTCAAGATTCTTGATTATATACTCATTCTCATGCCATTCTCACAATGCTTGGACTGTTCTAAAAATGCTAAAGGGTTCCAAAAGATTGTTTTAAGTGGAATAGGAGAGCGTTCATATTGCAATCAAGTTCTTTAGATAATACGCCTTTCCGCTGATATTTGCTATTTGTTTAGTTGACCAGCTGCTACCATAAATGGTAGAAGCTAAAAAAAAATATGAAGGGGAAAGCTAAGTGAGATTCTGGGTGGGTTTATGCCCGGGGTCGTCTGCTCCTTGAACTACCACACTACCCACGACATGTAGATGATAAGAACAGCATCGATGTTTATCGCCTCTTACTCGAATAAGTTATTTCTTTTTACCCTTCAGTCCTAGGTTTCTACTTTCTACGCTTCAGTCTTGAAGGGCACAAACAATATTTTCCTGGTGGAAAATTGTGTCTTTTGGGGCAATGAACTCTATTTGATCTGAAATCTTTGTTGTGTGGCAGAATAACTTTAAAGCAATATTTTTTATTAATATTTTTTGTGTTGCACTAGCATTATGTTTTTCTTGCAATATACGGTTCCAGACTGAAGATGACTAATGTGTTCGTTTGTTTATGCAGCCACGTCGAATTAGTTTTTGAATTTGCATCTCAAGAAGCCCATATGGTTGCAGATTGTGTAGCATGTGGATCAACACTGTAGTGTTATTGATATCTACGAGACTGCAAACACATTAAAGCTGATGCTTAAGTGGTAACGATATTATGACCTTTGAACCAATTCAAGATTTTTAAAATATTAGCATGTGAGCCTTGATTGCGCCATGTACTACACACTCCTGTCATCTGTTGTTGGATAACTTTTAGAAAGCCTTTTTTTATTTTGCTGCAATATCTACATATTCAGAACGACACTATATTTGTCCCTCAAAGTTTAACACTTTCTATTTTCTCTAGAATTGTTTCTGTTCACGTGTTTTTTCAATGTGCACATTGCAAGATTATCATTTGCTTGTGGCCCTCAAGTTCACTAGTATTGGTAATAACGTATATTCTTATGATGGCATTCAATTTTGCCCTCAAAGTTTAATGCTTTCTATTTTCTAGACTTGTTTCTATTTCCATGTTTTTTCAAAGTACACTTTAGAAGCTTATTATTTGCTTGTTTCTTCTTGATGTATGCTTTCGTATGAGGCTATATATGCCTCTATTTTTCTCGCTCCATCTTTTAATCTGAATTTGTTTCATAAAAAATGTCCCCTATTTTGTGTGAATTGTTCAGACCTATCTTTGATTATTAATTTTAGTTGCATAACAATGAGTAATCCATTGGTTCAATGCAGGTTTTAGGAGGCAACAACAAGCAAACTATAACTTTTTGCTTCATTGTCTTGGAGCAGAAAGCTTGCATATCATTCTCCGTGATTTTCTCATTCAAGCTCCTCCTCCTCCCTTCCCGGATCCACTGCTGCCCTGTCCAACTCCTTATTTAGATGTCTCCTAAACTCCTCCATATTTTGAAACTGAACCAAAGGATGTCTCCTATGTAGTACAAGTGCAATTTTATGAAATCAGGATTCACAAATGACTTGCAAAAACAGTTATTTTATTTCTAAATAAGCCATAATTTCATATTTTTAATTGCTTCTTGCATGGTTAAAAGGGAAAATTTGGCAGCTGCTTGCATCTAACCACTTTTGATTCAAAATACAGAAAAGTATGGATGTCAATTATTTGACTATTAGTGTTTTCTTAAGCAATATTTTCTAGGTTCATCTTTCATTTAAGAATGTCCTCAGCAGGATGCCATGCAATTTGTTAGTTTATTCAAAGCTTATGTCACCCCTTTGTACCTGACGATACTACGACACTCAGAAGAAGCTTCGGTAACTACTCGAGGGAGTTAAAATTGAGAATGGGCGGGCATGATTGATTCAAGCCATGTTTTCGGTTCCTTTTGATCCTAACACCTATAAAGGAAAGAGGTGTGTGAATATTCGTCTATTGTTCAGGGAGTGTCATTCATCTTTTTTCCAACTGAGAATATTCATGTAAAGTATATACATATATATGAAATTTTCATGACTTCCACATACCTAATTTTCCTGTTCACTGAATGTGATGTCAATGTTATCGTTAGTGATATGCTATCGTAGTCATCACAGTTTCAATGCAATTATCTTTGTAGTCTAACAATTTGTGTATATGGTGGTGATAATTCCTTTCTCACAGTAGTAGATATTGACCTGAAATAAAGATGGGCCAAAGTTGCTTGAACACTTTTCATACACCAAAAATATAATCAGAGGAGATTATAACCTCCAATTAGGGGCAGTGCACCTTCCATAAAAATTTAAAATTTTCAGATAGCAACCTATATTTGTATATTAAAATATTATGTTATATGATATAATGTGAAAAAAGTTACTCGAGTCAGTGCGTTGCACGTGCACGTACACTAGTCAGGATAAGCCCCAAATCCCTAAAAAATCTCTGCTTCGGCGGGCCGGACGGCGACGGCGAACTTGAGCGTTGTGCTGCGGGTTCCATCGGCGGAGACAGCGCAGGGCCGGAAGGCCCGTCCGTGGCCATTGTGGGCGCCACCAGCCTCGTAGGGGAGGAGGTCCTGCGCGCCATCACCGCCCGCGACTTCGCCTACCGCAGCCCCCGGGTCCTCGACAGCGAGCGCTCCGCCGGCAAGCGTATCGCCTTCGAGGACCGCGAAAACACCGTCCAGGACCTCACGGCGGGATTGATATCGCTCTCTTCAGCGCCGGCGGAAGCGTCAGCCGCGCCTACGCGCCCGCAGCCGTCGCCATTGGAGCCGTCGTCGTGGACAACAGCTCGGCGTACCGGATGTACCCGGAGGTGCCGCTCGTCGTCCTGATGGTCAACCCCAAGGCCATGGCGAACGTCCGGCTGGGGACATGGGCTATCGCCGCATCACCAAGCCAAGGTACCATTGCAAAACCGTTTTCTTTTGACATACAAGGAGAATAGCTCCCAGTTTTCAGTAGTGAAACCAGAGTCATATAGCTTTAACTGGAAAACCATCTTTGAAGCATACTATTGCAAAGATCATCCATAGACGTGGGTGCATCTTTGAGCCTAAAAGGGCAACTCGACAGCCTGCATATCTAGCCACTGACATTCAGACAACAAGTGGTCAGTTGACTCTTCAGTTCCACAAAATGTTCTTCCTGACAGAAAGCCACCCGAAAAAAACATATCTTAAGTGCTTATCTAACCTTCTGCAAAGATTTATAGGGCAAGGCTACCTGTGAACATCTGAAATAAGTTTACAGAAGATCGTGAGCCTCTTCCTGAGCCATAAGAACATTGGGACCGTAAAGGTGACATGGCTGGTCCATTGGGACCGTAAGGCGTAAGGTGAGCTTATGACCATTTTTTGTTGTTAAATTCTCCCTTAGCCTCTTCTTCTGCACTTGTGAAAGAAATCAGGACATTGTGCAGGTTAACTCAGATGTGGTAATTTGCAGATGACATGGCTGGTCAATTTGAAGGGTGATTGCAATTGTAACAGCTTCATCCTGGGAAGTTTGCAGCAGAAAATTTGAGGCTGATGAAGAAAGTCCATGCTCTAGAAGCTTTGGTGCAGACCCTGAAGCACGAGAAGAATTAACAGAAAAGGCTCAATATTTAGAGAATAGATGGAGGCTGAAGAAGGAAATAGGAAAGTTTCTGTTGCTGCTGCATTTGCACAACTTGAAATGCTTATTAGGGGATGAACTGAAGTAAATCTTCACTTCTAGTGAAAATGAAGTGAGATTAAGTGTGTATTACTTTGGGTTGAGCTGATAGCAATTGAGTGTTTTGGGTGTAATTGTATTGCGGAAGTATGAATAAATAAAGCTTACCATTGTTATCATCAATCTGTGACTTGCAATGCAAATCTGTGAAATTATGATCATCTGTGAATTGCAATGACAGTCTCGGTTTACTCTCTTTTTTCACAAACTGTGTTGTTGGCACACTTCAGCTACATAGCTGAACATGAAAAAATGACAGGAAATTGCAGGAAATGACAGGAAATTGCTGAACCAAACCTGACAGGACTTAGCTTGAGGAAAAATTACTGGCCAGTGCCGTTTCCTCTACATAAAAACAAATCCCTTACATTAATAGATCGACTGTGATCATAGTTAGTGGACATCTACTGCGGGTGTTACTCCTAGGCAACTGCAACTAAGACTACATACAGCTGATAATCTGTAACTTGTCCAACTCTTCCCTAGGTTCCTCTGTTTTGATCAGCTAATAAGTAAAGCGTGGGACTGCAAAATTCCAGTCCAGCTCTTCTTTCGGTTTCTTCTTCTACGGAGTACATGGAATTGGATCACACCAGGCTAGTTCCTTGGTTCGTCTCTCTTGAATGCCTCCATCTCACGTTGCCGTGCCTTCTCAATGATTCGAGCTTGAGCATCCGCTGCCGCTTCACGCGCTTCCATGAGCTGCTGACGGGACAGCAGCACGTCCGCCGGATCGATGAACGGATCATTGAACTCCACGGTCGCCCGCATCAGCTCCACCTTTCGCCGGGCCTCCGCCCTACGATGCTCGATTGAACTCCGTGCGATGGCCTCTTCGGCAGCCTTGGCCTGACGAGCCTTTTCGATGAGTTGGCGGATCGAAGGCTTCGGTTCCTCCGTGCTCTCCGGGAGGTGGACCTGGAAGTCGATGGTGGAGCACTGCTTCCTGATCAGGACGGCGTCGAGGCGCGCCAAGCTTTTTTTCGGATCCTTGTCGCTGCTCGGGCACGGACGGTTCTTGCTCCCGATTGGACGGTTCTTGGCCCCGATGTTGACGGCGGCCGCGAGATGGGGCTCGCCCACACCGCGTACGCGCTTCGCCGGAGGCTCCCCGCCGCGTACGGAGCAAGAACGCTTCTTGTTCCCGGTGTTGACGGCGGCGGCGAGATGGGGATGCTCGTCCACACCGCCTACGCGCTTCGCGGGAGGCTCCCCGCCGCGCACGGAACTGGGACCCTTCGGTTTCTTGGCAGCAGAAGGATTCGCCATGATGCTAGGGTTTATGCGTAGGCGGGGACCGCAGGAATGGAGGTCGGCGGCGGCGCTACGGCGCGGGAGCAGAGAGGACGGGTGCACCGCGGTGGCACCCATGGTCGCGAGCGGTGGTTCTAGGCAGCAATCGAGAATCGGGCGAGCGGGAGCGGGGAAGAAGACGCGGTAGAGCGATCAGAGGTTAGGGCAAGAAATCGAGGGCGCTGGATCGGGATTCAGCAAACGGGATGAGCAAGAAAGAAAGCGCGGCAGAGAAGAGAGCAGCGCGAGGTGGCGGCAAGGAGACGCAGTGGTGCGATTCGAAACCCGGGTAGGGCTGGCCCCCATGTCGGTGAGACGCAATGGTTGCGTAGATGGAACGCTTTATTTTTTTCTTCGTACCGAAAAAATAAGCTGGAGCGCTAACCTGTTATGGGCTCACTGCTCCAACAACATCAAAACGTTTCGTCATTAGAAAGCCCGGCCCATAGAGAAGCCCGGCCCAACTGGGTTTAGCGTTTGATTTCTTCGACGTGCGGCCCGAAATTAGCCTTGCCTTTGCGTGTCTCTTGCAGAGAAGAGGAGAGGACTGCAGAGATCAGATCACGAGACGAGAGATGGCTTCTTCCTCCTCCTCGGCGGCGGCAGCGGCGGTTGGGCGCGCGGTGGAGGAGGTGCGGTCGGCGCTGAACGAGCACGCCGACGTGGTGGCGGAGCTCTTCGGCAAAGTCTCCACCGAGCTCCGCGGCGGGTTCGCCCCCGCCGTCGACTCCTTCATCGGCTTCTTCCACGCCGTCGACTGGAAGGTGCTGCTCCTTTTCTTCCCCTTCTCTCCCCCTTTGATTCGCTCGCATCCTCCTCGGAACTGGTCCACCGGGGAGTAGCAGGCGCTCTGCAACCGCCGGATGTCGGTGTGCTCGTCCCTCCAGCAAATCCAGCCGAAGCTAGACTTCCCTGGATCTCTCTTGATATGCTGCAATGGTCTGGGTGGAGTAGGGGATTTCGTAGACTATATAGGCGGACGAATAGCTCCATATGTTTTGTCAGTACACTTTCAGATGTACCAGTAGTTAATTAATCGAGCAACACCTCGGTGCATCTAAAAGTGAAGTCCGCAATTGAAATGCAAAGTTGTTAGCGCTTGTGATTGCTCCAATCTCGGAGCTTCCATTTCCCACATGAAAATTAGTAGCCTGTAGGTTTGCCAGGAGCAGCTAGTACCACTATTTGCTTGGTTTGAGTGATGTATCATGTATGTGTACTCATGCTTGACTGTCTCGTCAACTTGGCGTCATCTGATGCGTGATCGTTGTCTCTGTTCTTACCTTGACCGATCTGTCCTTATGTGTCTTCAGGAACCTTGGGTGATCGCTATGATAAGTTTCCATATTATTCTGTTTCTGGTAACCATCATAACCAGGAGGAACATCAATTTCCAACTTATCTTGTCAGCCTTAACATGTGAGTGCTATTTTCCTACCATTGCTTTTTCTCGGCCTTCAGACGTTTAGTACCATTGTCTAATGCTTACAGAATGTGTACATCATTCATGTCATAACTCATACCAGTTTGAATGTTATGATATACCAGTCATAAGTGTTCATCTTTTTGTGATGGTTGCTGATCGTAGCAGTTTGTGCCTTGTGTTTCCCTGAATCTGTCAGAACAATCACACCGCACATTTATCAACTTTCTAAGGCTTATCTAATTTGCATCAGCACTGGCAACTTCGAAGTTCTGCATAGTATTGCACAGCATGTTGGTTTAATCATCTCAGACTTTGTAAAGCTTATCTAGTTTGCATCATCACTGGCACTTCGAAGTTATGCATCATATTGCGCAACATATCATCTCAGCAAGGTTTCAGTGTAGTGTTTCTCTTCAGTTTCTGGTTCTGTACTGTATGTGTGAAGACCTTCACCTTCTTTGATTTTTAGCCTTTGATTCTTACATTAACATAAAATTGAAGTATTGAACTATGTAAGTAGTTTGAATATTTAACAAGTACTTAGTAAAGTGTAAGAGAGAAGTCCTACCATTAACCTTGACCTTGAGAGATGATGTTTCCTCCTCCCATTCAGATGCAAAGTATGGATTTGAAGGGAAAGCAACATCCTTTATAATACGCTATATTACACTCTTTGCTTATCTCTTGTACTTAATTTGTTGCAGTTTCTGGTGTATTTCTCGCGGAGAGATTGAACACATTCTTAGGAAAAAACTGGAATAGCTTCTCAAGCCAGAACTACTTCGATCCGCAAGGCCTCTTCATCTCGGTCATGTGGTCTGGTCCCCTGCTTCTGATTACGATACTTATTCTGGTAAGCGCATCATCGCCTGCCATGTCATTCGTTCATTAGTGAGCTTGCATCCCTTCTGCTTTCCTTATGGGCAACTGTCTCTTGGGCACTTGCAGGTGAACACCCTGGTGACCCTCTGCATGATGATGGTGAAATGGAAAAGGGCTGAGCTCAGGCACCGTGCTCGCGAGGCCCGTAGCAAGCAGGAGTGATGCTGCCCTTCCTTGAACTGTTGTGCGGTAGGAAATTAAGCTGCTGATCTAACAGAGAAGTTTGATTGGAACAGTAAAGTGGATGATTAATTAGCCCTTAATTTTGATGGTCTCTGTTAAGTGTGTGTGGGGGGGAGGCCTTCTTTAGACATGTGTTAGCTGATGTTCAGCAAATTAATGGATATATGTCTGTAAGGAAGTTCTGAATGTTTATTTAGATGGCTGCAGTATTTTGTTTACGTAGTCTTTGGTACTGAAGTGTATATGCGTGCTCTGTCATCTGAAGACCCGTGTCTCTGAAACCCTGGTTTAATTTGTTTTATGATATGATTAGTTCAGTGTTGTCAGTTACTTGTTTTTTTACAGTGTCAGTTACTTGTTACTTGAGGTGGATGCTTAGGCTGTACTAAATCTGTGTCACTTAATTTGGAACGGAGGGAGAAGTTCTCTTTTGTAAAAGGTCGCACAAGTTCTGAGTTTCCGCATAATATTGCACGATGTTCGTAAACTCAATTGTCATGACTCAGCAGCCAGGATCCTGCTTGGTGTTTTTGGTAGATTCAACTCTGATGACACCTGCTTCTATTGTGTGTTGGCTGACGGATTCCCAACGCAATTACGAACCTCATCGAAGCGGAGTAGTCTGAACAAGGCGCTCCTCTCAAGGTCTTCGCTCCTTTCAAACAGAGTAACTTGAAAAAAGGGGAGAAAAAAAAAAGTTACACGTATTGCCCCAAACATTAGTATAAGCATGCCCTTTCCCAATCTGAAGGAAGAAATCGAAAATTCTGAAAGTGAGAGGATGAGCCGGTACATGCACGATGATGAACTCTATCCACATTAAGCCTTGGAATAGAAGCGACAGTACACAAGAAAAGTTATTCTGGAGATAGCTGCCAGCTGATTGGTTGGTCAAGTGTTAGTGGGGCTAGCTAACTACCAGAGGTATCTACTCCTTCTGTCCATAATTTTCGAATATCTTGATAGGGACATTCGAGTTGGTGGGGTGGGATAACTATGCTCTAATTGAGAGGTAATTATTGTAACTGAGCCTGGCGTATGGAAGTTTTGGGACTAAATGCTTTTTGATCAGTAAAAAAAAAAAATGACGTGACAACTAATTAACGAGGTGAGAGACAAATAGAATAACTTAGTTGTTACCATTACATCACGCTTCTCACCACAAAATGAATCTAAGTTACTCCCTCCATCTACGAATAAGTGTACATCTGCTTTTTTATAATTGGTCAAACATTTCAAAATTTGACTAACTTTATAGAAAATACTAGCAATATATATGACATCAAATTGATATATTTTTAAACTTCATATCAGAACGAAACTAGTGATAATAATTTGACGCCATAAATCGTAAGTACATTTCCTGATTAAGTGAGTCAAAATTTAATAAGTTTGTCCGAGAGAAAAACTAAAAGAACACTTACTCGTGGATAAATGAAATAACAAATACAAACATTTATCTTACTATCTTTAAATTACTTTGCACTATGGAAATAATAACATAGACTAGTAACATGTGCATGAGTCTAAGTTACTCTCCATTGTGAACCAGACTTAGAACATCTCCAGCCGCACCCCCTCCCTCCTCCCACGAGCCCCCAGAGGCATTTTTTGCGCCGGTGCTCAGTCTTTCACCCAGCCAAAGCCCAAATAACGCCAAAAATCAGCCAGCATACCCAGGCCGAACCTAGTGCGCCAGGGAGCCGACAGAAGGGAAAAAGACGTGAAAACAATGCACTTCCGTTTCTCCCGCATGCGGCCCCGCCCTGTCGATGAGCCAGAGCCCAGTCGTCCTCATCGCCTCGGCTCCCTTGCGCATTGACGACTTCGGTCAGTCCAGACTCCACGCGACTCGGCCGAGCAGTCCAATCGGTCCACGCGACGGAGTTATGGCGGTGTCGCCGTCGCTTCGGCTATCTCGCCCGCTCGCCGGTACATAATGCCACCAACCCGGCCCCCGGAGACACACTTCTCACCATTCTCGCCGTCCGCACCCCATTCTCTTCTTCTCTCGCCTAGCTTCGCCATGGTTCACAGCTACCCCCTCGGCGGCGCGGTCGCCAATGGTTTCGGCCGTCGCACCCTTCACCTCTAGGAAGCCCGACTGATGCACGAGGCAAACTTTCACGCGCCGCCCAACATGAGCACCCCGAGGACATGGCGGCTCAGCGAAGGCGGCGTCCCTATGCCTCCGCCGCCCACCGGCCCCGAACGCGCCGCCGAGATCGAAGCCATCTGGGAGGTCTTGCTGGAGAAGGAGCGTCGCTAGCCGCAGTGGCATCCACCCAACCACGCCTCATGGACGGCGTACTTCCACGAGCGATTCGAGGCGGAGTTGACCGAGGTCCCTACCGGCGGCATGGTGTTGGGGCGCAACAACGTCCAGCTCCGCCACATCTGGTGGAGCAAGCCTAGGCACACTCTCGCCCGTGTCCTCGTCCACATCGAGCGGCGGATGAGCAGAGGGAGGAAGCGCCGCTTGCCGGCGGCTGCTCCCGTTCCTCTTGTCGTCGTCAAGGACGAGCCAGAGGAAGCGCCGCCGCGTCGCCGGACTCGGAGCAACAGCACCGTCATCAACGGACGGCGCTCCGCAGGCCGACGACATCGTCGTCCTCTCAGACAACAACGACGATGATGACGCCTTCCCTGCCCCGTCGCTGCACCCCGGCTACCCAGGGCAGAGCTCCAGCAGCGCCCCGAAGGCCGAGCCGCCGAGCGACTCCGATGCCCTCGGCATGAATTAACCGCATTTTTTAAAATCACATCTACTATGTAAAAACCGCTTATATTTGGCCACTTGTAATGAAATCGTCTAAAATTTGGTCAAAAGTTCGTCGTTTTCATAGTTTTTGCAAATTTTCTCTTACTTTACCTTGTTCAGTTGGGGTCACGGCTGGGAACTGTCGCCCCCAAGACAAAAATAGCGTCGGGTAGCTAGGAGGCTCTATTTTTTGCGGAAAAACGGCTTGGGGGCGACAACGGCCGGACATACTCTTATGCCCATGAACCAGGATGTTCGATTACATTAAGAACTCATACCATTCCGTGCCCTTAATTAATTCACTGTAGCAGGTCCGATGTTTGACCTGGGAGCTGCCGCATTGGGCACAGACAGAAATAAGCGCTCGCGTCGCTCTTAGGGGGGGGGGGGCGACACGGGCGAACCCTAGCCTCGGCCGCCCCGCTCCTCCCCTCTCCCCAACCTCCGGCCTGGCCGCTTCCGGATGAAACCGACGGGCAAAGCCCGCCTCGACGGACGGCAGCGGCAAGGCGAGCCCTCCTCGCGCGGCAGTGCGTCGCCCTGGCCGACCCTTGCTCGCGGCGCGGCGGACGCCGGGACGGCAGTCTCGGGCGGCGGTTATGGAGGCGGCCAGCTCGTCTGCACGATGGGCTGGTCGAGCACGGCCGACGGGGGGGGGGGGGGGGAGGGGGGCGGCGTGCAAGGGATCTGAGGCGCTGGGTCTCAGCAGACCGTGGCGCTCAGATCTGGCGGTGGGTGCCCTCGGTGGCGCCCGGAATCGGGGCGGCGGCCCTGTCCTGCGGTGCCTCGAGCTATGGGGAGGCTCGACGAGCTGGCGACCTCGGCTGCCTGCCGGCGGCGGCTCCGCGGATGGTGGCATCGGTCGTCTTCTTCGTCGGAGATGACTTGCGTTCGGCGGACCTCCGGTTGCATCTCCGGGGGAACCTCAGATCCTATCGGGATCGAGCGATGGCGGCGTCACGGCGTCGTATTCCCTCTAGCGGGCATCGCTTTGGAGTCTTCACCGGATGGAGGGACCAGCGGCGGCGGGGCCGAGGTCGTGGCAGCCTCGACTTCCCAGGTCATCGGATCTATGGATCAGGATCTACAACGGCTTGCGGCGGGGAGGAGGTCGCTGTCGGCAGCTGATGCTGCGTGGCAGCGTGGTTGCTTGCAGCTGGTCTAGCGGCGGCGCGCTCGCCGCAATTTGCTCGCTGCAGTGTCGTTGACACCGCATGAGTTTGGAGATGGGGCGGCGGCCCGGCTTCTTCGACGGTGGTGGTCTTCATGGTCATGTGGATGATGCGATGGCTGATCTTCGAGATGGTGATGGTCTCTTGCTTCGTAAGTCACAGTTGATGGCGGTATGGGACGTTCTCTTCTGTGGTTGCAGAGTTCCGAGGCTGGCGGCGGTATGGGACGCCCCCTCCATCTCGAGACAGGGTTCTATACGACGCAGCAGGTGCTACGCATGACGACTTCAGAGGAGCTGTCAAGTCATGCCTGGCCGGCGGTGGCGATATGCCTGATCCTGGCAGGTGCTACGCACGACGTTTCTCTGCGGTGTCAAGTCATGCCTGCTGTTGTTCGATAGAAGGTGGTGTGACAGCGGCCGGAGGCGGAGCGGTATGGGACGTCATCGGCCTCCAGTTTCTCCTCCAGTGGTATCTGGCTATTCGTTGGCCGGAGAGATGGTGATGGTAGAAGATTTGGTGTCGAGTCTACACACTTCGGTGGAAACATCTCGGGTAAAGTTGACACGTGCTTACGTCGTTACCTTGCTGAAGGTGATGGTTTGAAGCTTGACTTTGGGGATGAAAATCCCGAGCTCGGTCTTTGATCGGACTCATCATCATCGGCGCACGTGTGGTTTTTCCTTCTTGAAGGCTTCGTCTAAAAGTTGTATATGTATCTTTGCTTTTATCTTTTACCATTAGTTTAGAGGTAGTCTGGTGGAGGTGCTGTTGCGAGGCATGCGGCCTCGGGTTTGTTTACTTTGTACTTCTTTGATTCTTATATTAATGAAAAACCGGCTGTGTGCAGAGGCTGGGGCAGGTTCCCGTTTAAAAAGAAAGCAGGTCCGATGTTCGTTCCCAAATCTGGATTAACTCCGACACTACAGGTCTCGTGTGGCTGATCACATGTACACATATGGAGATCAGTCACTATCTGGTCACTGGAGTAGAAGCATGACACCAATTCAGACAGTGACAACCATGTACGATATAGCCGGCCAGAAGTTTTGAAGCAACTGATGAATTAATTTGGAACATTGAACAAACACGGAGACATGCCAGTGATATATTCGCTACGGCTTGATTAATTTGGTCTCTATAATATACTATACATGCAGTAGTGTGTGCCTGTTACACGGAATCAGTACACGGAATCAGTAAGCTGCATGAGTTTGTGCTGGCCGAGGCGAGGATGGTCTAATCATAGTATTATCGGCGGTGGGCCCGTCGAAGATCTTCCAACAAGTGCCAGACCATCGGGGTCCACACTTAACACGTCCTACATGCACTTTGTTCTCCCGTCAAAACAAACAAATCATATGATGAGTGATGTAACAACCTAGCGTCCATTCCAAGTACCAAAGCGTAGCTTAAGACACAATATAACGGCGGGAAAAAGGTCGACAGGAATGTTGGCTTAAAGCCATTAGCAATGCATCTTAGAGCTGCGTATTGGTTTATTAAACTTTTTTCAAGAACTTGAAGGACTCGATTTAGAAATATTTTATTTTGAGAAACCTTAGCCCCCACTCCAGCGTGACATCGGGGCAAAACCTTAGATCATCTCTAGCAGACACCGCATTCCGGCAGCTCGCAAAACCGTGATGCGGGGCACGGAAAACGGGTTACAGGTTTGCAGGTCAGTTCGGCAATGCGGTGTCTGTTCTGCCGCAGGCAAAAATAGACCCGCAAACCGCAAAAACAGAATTGCACAATTCAAAAGAAATTCCGACAATTAACACAAATAATTCGGAAATTCAGCATAGTTCTCACATATAAATAGCAAATAATATAGTTTTAAACATCTAGACAACCAAATAGATCATTTTTGCATCAAAAGAACCACATTAAAGTGGCGAAACCATGATGAACAACCATCAACGTTCATGTCGTTGTATCCATAATCCCCGAGCGGTGCATCTCTACACCACCATTGTAGCCTCCATGATGATATATGAGTAGTCCACCATTGAACTGCCGGTTCATTAGCAGTAGCTATATTGTTACATCTCTCTCATGTTTCTCGATATAAAGGTCTCGTGAGCTGTCTAACATGATCTAGATTCATATTATATAATTGCTACTGATGTTGTGTTTGCTTGTATATGATGAATTTTGATGTTATGATCAGATGGTAAAAGTTATCTATTGATGTTATTTTCTATATTTGAATTGCTATATTTATAATATTACATGCTCTTTGATTTATATGCATACTTGTCCAAGTTTATGTTGAAATCTCCAAAAGAGAGTGGGTGTTCGATAATGGGTTCAACCATGCTTTATCTATGCCCGAATGACAGAATACGGATAAGAGGAGTATTGTGTTGTTGATACTAAGGGTACAACAACAGTTTTTACGTCACATGCAATGTTTTTACTGTTCACATTATTTACCGAACTTAAGGAAATACTTTCTTCGCCATGAACTTAATTCTTAGAGATGCATGCTGGATAGCGGTCTCGAAGTGGAGTATTAGTTATAGAAGAATTTGGATAACAGACGATATTCATATTTTCCTAAAATTTCTTTACTATAATTGCTTGTTTCCAATTCTAACAATTGCCCAGCTGCAATTTATTTACCTAACAATGTTCTATTTTTATGGAATAATACCTCTAGTGAAACTATAGTCCCCGCTCCATCTTTTTACATTTTTACAACCACATTTATTTTCTTTTCACCATCACTTGCTTGCCATTCAGTTTTTTATTTGCATTTCACCAATTCCATCTAATTCTTCTAACTAGCGGAACAAGGAGCTTGAAAACCTTCCTAGACGATAGGGACAAGTTGGTTTTATGTCTTGTGTGCACGTACCATTAACTTGGTTGAGGAGGTGATATTCCTACTAGTTTGATAAACCTTGGTTCTCTACTGTGGGAAATACTTGTTGTTGTCTACATCATCCCTTCCACTTGGGGGTTCCCAATAACAAATATGAAGCAAACTTCTCACACCGTTGCCGGGGAGTATCAACTTTGTAATAAGGGTCCTACACATTTCCACTTTACATCCTTTTTATCATTATTTCTTACTTACTTTTTATCTTGCTTTTATTTCCTTGTTTTCTCGCTTAAAAACTCAAAACAACAATAAAAATTAAAATTCCAGCAAATAGTCTTTTTTGTTTACCTTTCTATTATGACCAGTTCTTAAATTTATACCAATGATTACTTTCTTTGAAACTAGATCTCACAAGTAATTTCACGGAATATTAATAAACTATTATAAGAAACACCGCTTATCTAAAAAAAAGGGAAACACGTATGGAAACAAATAGATCAATTAAAATTTTATGCTAGATATTTGTATTCTATATATGATATAAGTTGTTGCTATAGGAAGTACGGCAAACACGTTTGTTTCCAATGTGAGTATCATTAAAGTGAGAGATATTTCTTAGCCCTAAGGCTTCCCGCGGGTTGGCTTATATAGGCGTCGTGCCTAGGGCTTACAAGGAAAGTCCCTACGGACTAAGGACACGAGTCCTAGTCTAGTACTATGGCTAAGGCCATGACTTTATCCCTAAGGTGGTTGTTCTGGAGGCTTTGTATTGGACTTTCCTTTGTCGGCTTGGGCCTTGGCTTGTGCTTTAGCCTGCTGGGCTGCCTGGTAAGCCTGTCGCATTACAACTCATGGGACACCCATGACGAGGGAGCTGACTATGGGTAGGCCCACCGGACTGTTTTCCAAGGACCCATGCTAGAAGTTGAAGCTCAAGAAGCCCAGGAAACCTATGACTAGTGCGGAGAGGTCGACTGGACCATGGCGTGTCCGTGGCTTGGCTCGGTATGTCGACTCCTTTTGGAGTCAGACGAGAAGCTTAGTAGGCGGAATGCAAAGTAGCAAGCTTTGAGTACCCGTCAAGACATATGTTATTGTTCATCAAGTATAGTGTTACCCGTCGGCGCCACTAATGGATTAATTTCCATCATGTATATATTAGTGAAATTTTAATTCATTAGCATTGTAATCCAATTTTTTATTATATAGGATTGTATGAATCTAGGGTTTCTGTGATCCCTCCTAGCCTTTATATATACACGGGTAGGAGACGACCAGAGTTGGTTTCCTTAATCTCATCTCGCCTTGTGAGATACTTGTTCCTCCGTGTAGGGCCTTCGCATGTACTCATAATGGTCCTACCTTCCTGTGTCTTGATAGGCCACCCGGAAGTTCCATACTAGGCCGCACTTGGTATGTAAATCATGGATACTTATTTGGCAGACCCACGTCATGCATACCTCCTTTTTAATGCTTTCATGTGCTCCTAATAAACCACTAAGCCTCGCTATGACCAAAACTTAATATGGTAGCTTAGCTTAGCTCAAGAATCTGATAAGAACATATACTTTGTCCCTTAAGAAAACCTAAAGGCAAATGATGAGCACTTATGGTTTGGTTGGCTAGCCTAACCCCTTAATTATGATGCATGTCTTACTAACTTTCTCCTTTGTCTATTGATACGTCCATTTTGAACCACTATTTATATCATAATTTTCTGTTATTCATCGATATATTTCATGTTATGATGCATCCCTTATGTTATTTTATCTTATTTTGCATGTTTCATAATTTTTGGAGAATAAACACCGGGACCAGAAATCTGATGGAAAAAGCACCGTCGAGATATCATATTTCAAAAGATCAGAAGAATAAGGGGGACACCCTGGGTGTCATAGAAGTTCATATGAGGAGTCCAGTCAGAAGGGAAGCCAGAGGGGGGCCACCAGGGGCCCACACCATGAGGTGGTGTGGCCACCCTGGCCCACCCCTGGTGGATATTTTTGGCCTACTTGGCCCCCAGGGAACCCTAAGCCTCAGACCATTATCAAAGAATTATTCCGCCGCCGCCTCGGGGTAGAAAACACCCGAGAGAGAAAACCTCTCTGGCAGGGAGAAATCGGCCGGGCAAATTCCTCTACAGAGAGGGGAAATCATCGCCATCGTCACCATCATCACTTCGGGCATCATCAAGATCGTCATCATCATCACCATCATCATCAGCACCATCACCCTCATCATCCACCATCATCCCGTTGTAACAATTAGGAGCCTCTATTGTTGTTTTACATTAGATCTCTCTCCCGGTGTGGATTACCTGTTAGTAGTTGTTGCTTGTGAGATTTATCGGTGTTTGCACTTTATGACCAGATTGTTATCATCTATTATATCACCTCTGATTATGATCCATATGATGTCTTGTGCGTAGTTCGTGTTGTTCTTGAGGACATGGGGGAAGTCAAGTTGTTAGTAGTGAAGTAATGTTGAGTAATATTTAATGTTTCATATTTAAGTTGTGGTGTTATTCTTCTAGTGGTGTCATCTGAATGTCGACTACATGATACTTCACCATTTATGGGCCTAGGGGAATGCATCATATATTTGGCTACTAATTGTGGGGTTGCCGGAGTGACAGAAACCTAAACCCCTGTTAGGAAACTATTACACGAGGGAGCGTAGGATCCCGGAGTTTAAAGCTGTGGTTAGATTTATTTCTTAATTACTTTCTTGTAGTTGTGAATGCTTGCAAGGGGTATAATCACAAGTATGTATTAGTCTTGGATGGGACGATACATTAGCATAGGTTCACCCAAACAACACTTATCAAAACACTAAGATTATTCAGCGACATGGAACAAAAGCACTTGACAGAAACCTCCCGTGTGTCCTCGAGAACGTTTATTAATCATAAGTAAACCCACCAGCTTGTCCTTTGCTAAAGAAAGGATTGGACCACTTGCTACAATTATTATTACTGTATTTTATTTACTCGCACTTTATTATCTGCAATATCAAAAACCCCTATAAATTTATCTTTCAGTATTTACAGTTATTCTTTCATCGAAACTGCTTGTCAACACCTTCTGCTCCTCGTTGGGTTCGACACTCTTATTTATCGAAAGTACTATGATACACCCCCTATACTTGTGGTCCATCAAGACTATTTTCTGGCGCTGCTGCCAGGGAGTGAAGCGCTATTGGGAAGTGGAATTGATAAAGGAAGCTTATGCTGTAAGTGCTGTTTTTATTACTGTGTACTGCTTTATTACACTATGTTTGGATCTCCTTTTGAGTCCTTATTTGCGGGCACTGCTGCTACTGCTAGGGTAGTAAGTGACCCACCGCCTGATGATTTGGATCCTTATAAAATACCTATAAAGATTGTTAAACATGTTAGGAATAACTGCTATTAAGGTGATGGAACTATCCATCCTGGTGATCATTTGCTCTTTTTACATGAATTATGCGAGTTGTTCAAGTGTGCAGGTATTACAATGGGCCAAGTGAAGAGGAAATTATTCTCTATATCATTGACAGGCCGATCCGCTGAATGGTTCAGACTGATGAAAAATAGCCAGACTATTGGATGGGAGGAAATTGTGCCTCTCTTTTATTCTAAATTCTATCCTCCAAGTGAAATTCATAGAGATCGGAATTATATATATAATTTTTGGCCTCATGACGGAGAGAGTATTGCCCAAGCATGAGGGAGATTGAAGTTACTAATGCTCAAATGCCCCATTCATGAGCTCCCAGTAATATTGTTATTAACAATTTCTATGGAAGGCTTCTTCTTCATGATAAGGATTTATTGGATGCTACTTGTTCTGGATCATTTACACGTATGAAGGATGAAACTAAATGGAATCTTCTTGACCGTATTCAAGAAAACACTGAAGGATGGGAGAATGACAAAGGTAGAAAGTCAGGTATAAATTATGATTATGAATGCATTAAAACTTTTATGTCATATGATGATTTTCATAATGTTAGTATTGTTTATGGTCTTGATTCTCAAGTTGCTGCAAACTTATATAAGGCCTTTGCTTCTTATATTGATATTCCTACAAAGGAATGGGACAAGTACCATGCACCTTATAAATATACTGTTAATTGTGTTCCTGCTAGAGATATAGAAGTTCATATCGTTGAATCTATTGTGCATGAACCTTATATTGAGAAAATGCCTTTCCCTGCGAAGGTAAAAGAACATTCTATGTTAGCTAGTGTGGTTAATAAAAGTGCAAGGAAACCTGTAGAACCCGAGGAACAAATAACTGTAGAACCTACAGTAGAAATAGTAAAGGACCTTGTTTCTGAAAATGTAGAAGAGGGACACATTATATTTTGTGAAGATGCTTCTAATATTGTCTCTCATCCTAGTAAATCTAGGAAACCTAGTGTTCTTGTGCTATCTGTTAGGATAGGTGATCATTGCTATTACGGTTTGTGTGCTATTGGTGCTAGTTCTAGTGCTATTCCTTATGAGCTTTATAGAGAAATCATGCATGAAATTGGTTCTTGTGAACTTGAAGACATTGATGTGATTATTCAACTTGCTAATAGGGAAACTATTTTGTGGAGGTCTTATGTGGTAAAACTAAATATGCTGCTGATTTTCTAGTACTAGGCACTTCTCCTAGTGAGACTTGTCCTATTATATTTGGTAGACATTTCTTAAACACTTGTGGTGCTGTTATAAATTGTAAAAAGAAGAAAATCCTTACAAAGTTTGATGGAGAGTCTTATGAATTTTATTTCTCCAAATTTGCTAAAGCACCTTATGAGGCTGAATTACCTAATGAGAACTATAGAGTTGAACAATTGGCTGCTATTGCCCTTGCTCCTAACAATCCTTTGCAGCAATACCTGGAAGACCACGAAAGTGATGTCTTTAGGGAAGAAAGAAATGAAATTGACGAGTTCTTCCTACATCAGCCAGCGATGTTGAAACATAACATACCAGTGGAAGACTTGGGTACCACATTACCATCCAAGGAGGATCCTGTTTTTGATTTAAAGCCTTTGCCTGACAATCTTAAATATGCTCATATTGATGATAATAAATTATATCATATTATTATTAGTTCTAAACTTTCTGGTAAAGAAGAGGAGAGATTATTGGGAATATTGAAGAAACACAGAGGTGCTATTGGTTATACTCTTGATGATTTGAAGGGGATTTCTCCTGCTATATGTCAGCATGATATTAATATTGAACCTGATGCAAAGCCAGTTGTTGAGCATCAACGCCGTTTAAATCCTAAGATGAAGGATGTGGTAAGAAATGAGGTATTGAAACTCCTTGACGTTGGTATTATTTACCCTATTGCTGATAGTTGATGGGTTAGTCCTGTGCATTGTGTCCCTAAGAAAGGAGGGATGACTGTTGTGCCAAATGAAAATAATGAACTTATTCCTCAAAGAGTAGTGGTCAGTTATAGGATGTGTATTGATTTTATGAAAGTTAATAAGGTTACTAAGAAAGATCATTATCCTTTACCTTTTATTGATCAAATGTTAGAGAGGTTGTCTAAGAAAACTCATTTCTGCTTTCTTGATGGTTATTCTGGGTTCTCTCAAATTGTTGTTAGGAAGCCTGATCAAGAGAAAACAAATTTCACTTGTCCTTTTGGAGCCTATGCTTATAGACGTATGCCTTTTGGTTTATGTAATGCTCGTGCCACTTTTCAAAGATGCATGTCTGCTATCTTTCATGGTTTTTGTGAAGAAATTGTGGAAGTCTTCATGGACGATTTCTCCGTCTATGGAACTTCTTTTGATAATTGTTTGCAGAATCTTGATACAGTTTTGCAGAGATGTGAGGATACTAATCTTGTTCTTAATTGGGAGAAATTCCACTTTATAGTAAATGAAGGAATTGTTCTTGGACATAAAATTTCTGAAAGAGGTATTGAAGTTGATAGAGCTAAAATTGAAGCTATTGAGAAAATGCCCTGTCCCAGAGATGTCAAAGGTATTCGTAGTATTCTTGGTCATGATGGTTTCTATAGAAGTTTTATTAAAGATTTCTCTAAAATATCAAAGCCTCTTACTAATCTTCTTCAAAAAGATGTACCTTTTGTTTTTGATGAAGATTGTAAAGAAGCTTTTGAAATTATAAAGAAAGCTTTAATAACTGCTCCTATTGTTCAACCCCCTGATTGGAATTTACCGTTTGAAATTATGTGTGATGCTAGTGATTATGCTGTAGGTGCTGTTCTTGGACATCGGATAGATAAGAAGTTAAATGATATTCATTATGCTACTAAAACTCTTGATGCTGCTCAAAAGAATTATGCTACCACTGAGAAAGAGTTCCTAGCTGTAGTTTTTGCTTGTGATAAATTTAGGCAGTATATTGTTGATTCTAAAGTTACTATTCATACTGATCATGCTGCTATTAAGTACCTTATGGAAAAGAAAGATGCTAAGCCTAGGCTTATTAGGTGGGTGCTTCTTTTACAAGAGTTTGATTTACATATTGTGGATAGGAAGGGTGCTGAAAATCTTGTTGCTGATAATTTGTCCAGATTAGAAAATATCTCTGATGATCCTATTCCCGTTAATGATAGTTTTCCTAATGAACAGTTGGCTGCAATAAAAGTGAGCTCTCGAGAGAGTCCATGGTATGCTGATTATGCTAACTTTATTGTTCCAAGTATTTGCCTCCTACCTTTACAACTCAGCAAAGAAGAAAATTCTTCTATGATTTGAGGCATTATTTTTGGGATGACCCACACTTATATAAAGAAGGTGTTGATGGTATTATGCGAAGATGTGTTCCTGAAAATGAACAATGAGAGATATTGTGAAAATG
The DNA here is from genome assembly GCA_028641055.1 of Alopecurus myosuroides. NCBI lineage: Eukaryota > Viridiplantae > Streptophyta > Magnoliopsida > Poales > Poaceae > Alopecurus > Alopecurus myosuroides. Next base: position 55,977,252 of record CM054062.1, on the reverse strand, counting down.
TCATAGTAGTGCTAATGGAGGACATCACGCTTGAGATAGAACTGCACATAAGGTTCTACAATCAGGTTTTTATTGGCCTACTCTCTTTAAAGATGCTAGAAAGTTTGTTTTATCTTGTGATCAATGTCAAAGGGTTGGAAATATTTCTAGACGTAATGAACTTCCTATGAATTATTCTCTTGTTATTGAACCATTTGATTGTTGGGGTTTTGACTTTATGGGTCCTTTCCCTCCTTCAAAAGGCTACACTCATATTCTTGTTGTTGTTGATTATGTTACTAAATGGGTAGAAGCTATACCTACTAAAAGTGCTGATGGTGAAACCTCATTAAAAATGCTTAAAGACATTATTTTCCCTAGGTTTGGTGTTCCTAGATATCTTATGACCGATGGGGGTTCTCATTTTATTCATGGTGGTTTTAGAAAGACTCGTGCTAAATATGATGTTAATCATAGAATTGCCTCACCCTATCATACTCAAACTAGTGGGAAAGTAGAATTATCAAATAGAGAAATCAAATCTATCTTGCAAAAGATTGTTAACAAATCTAGAAAAAATTGGGATAGAAATTAAATGATGCTCTGTGGGCTTATAGAACTGCTTATAAAAATCCCATGGACATGTCTCCTTATAAAATGGTTTATGGAAAAGCTTGTCACTTGCCCCTAGAATTAGAACACAAAGCTTATTGGGCAGTGAGAGACCTAAATAGAGATTTCAAACTTGCTGGTGAGAAAAGGTTGCTTGACTTAAGTTCTTTAGATGAATGGAGGAGTGAAGCATATGAAAATGCTAAGCTCTTTAAAGATAAACTTAAAAGGTGGCATGATAAGAGAATTATTAAAAGAGAATTTCATGTTGGTGAAAAAGTGCTATTGTATAGGTCTCATCTCAGATTTTTTGCAGGAAAATTACTCTCGATATGGGAAGGACCTTTTGTTATCGAAGAGGTATATCGTTCGGGGGCAATTAAAATTGTTTCCCTTGAAGACAACACTTCACAAGTGGTGAATGGCCAAAGACTCAAGAATTATATTTCTGGAGATCCTTAAAATGAAAATGTTGATTGTATTCGAGCCATGATCCGGAGGAATTTATTAAGAAGTATATTTCGGAAACTGCAGAGTCAGTTTTCGAATAGGTATCAGTTTTGGTAAGAAAACGTTTGCGAAACATCTTCCAACTTTTATTTTTACTGTTTTTTTTTGGAAAATATGAAAAATTATGTGCCATAAACGAGAGGGAGATGGAGCCTGGAGGCTCCACACCATGGGGTGGCACGGGCCCACTCCTGGCCGCGCCAGCCTATGGTGTGGGTGCCCTGGAGCCCCTCTCCGACTCGTTTTCGACCTGGACTTTCCTTTCGTTATGAAACTTTTTGCTATATAATCCCCCGGACCCCCCGAGGTCCGTATATCGTTTTCTCGTCGTATTTCTGTTTCGAGCTGTTCCTGCGAGATTACATCTTCAGATCTAGAGCAACAATGGCCTCTCCTGGATCTCCCAAAGACAGTTTCTTTGAGAACGTCTTCAACCCGTACATGAACGAGTTGAAGATTCATACCAAGGAATTGCTGCTCAAGGATGGGAAGGTGCATATTTAAGATGTTCGGGGCCCTAAAGGAGAAGGCAGTCTGGAAGCTAGGATGGAAGAACTGAAGCAAGAAGTTTTTAGGTACAAGAAGATGGCGGACCGTGAAGTTGAAATCATCTATAGGATAAAGACAGAACAGATCGTTGAATACAAGAGGGAGAATTTGAAGCTTTGGGAGGAGATTTTCTCACTCACCAAGACCACCAATGATTTGCAAGCACAACTCTATGATGTGCAGAACCAGAACTGTGAGTATGAGAACAGGTTTAAATGTATAAGCTCTGCTGCTAGTTTCAGGATGTTGGAGACCAGGACATCATTTGTGGAGAGCCTTTACCTTGGAAGACAGAGGATGAGAAGGATTCACCACCACCTCCGAAGAATTTATTCGTCATTGGTATTGGCATCCCCTGGCTTGTTCCAAGCTTGGGGGAGTGCCGCGGTATCACATCACTATCTTTCATCTTTTTACCTTTTTAGTAGAGTCATATCATGAGTAGAGAGGTTATCATATAGGATGGTTTGCAGTATGGAAGTGTCTCTCCTTAGTTGGTTATCGTTGTATCTGTGGGGACCCTAGACTAGCAGTCCGAGACCTCTAGTATGCATACTTTCACAATCCCATGATCAGTTAGTCGTGAACAACATACTCGAGTTGGCATTGCAGATTACAACATCCACTACACGAATATACGGCTTACACAACTGGTCACATGACTCAGTTGAAAACAACTGCCACGCATGGCAGGAACACACACTAAAAACAGCGGAAGACTACAAAACACACTCGTGGTAAACCCAAGTCACGCCTTGACTACCTACAGGCTACTGACTCGGAGACGTTCCTAGTTTGCATAGCCGTCAGCGACACCGTCTTCTTCAGGTTCTCCGGGTTTCTGCTCAAAGTCTGGCTAAGACAATAGCCAGGGACGAAACCAATATGAGTACGTTTGAATGTACTCCGCAAGACACCCCAAATGAAAGCTAAACATGCAAGTATGCATATATATAGGTGGTAGAAAGGCTTTAATTAGGGTTCAACTAGCTATGATGAATTTAAGACTCATCATAGTTGCACAAGTTTTATTTTTCTTTGTTGAAGAAGATACTTCAAAAGATATTTCATTTCTCTTGTAGATATAGCATGTCCACAAGGTTTTCATAAAGCATTCTAAATAAAGAAAACATTTCTCTTCGCAAAACTTCTTGGAAAAACACATCTTTAAGATCATCATTTATCCGGTACCTCAAAGGTACAATCATTCCCTTTCAACGTACCTCCCAGGTACAATTCCAAAACGCTTTTCAGCTTTTTGAAAACATTGACACAATGCTAGCTACATGGCCATTCAACTGTCCATATCCGAGGACGCGGCTATTCTGAATAGTTTTACTCTGCAGAGGTGTACACAATCCACAAGATCCAGTACATCCGCCGTGAACAAGCATGGACTGTCCGAGACAGTATGCAAACATCAGATAACTGGTCCTAACCATCCACTATGTCAGCGCTAGTAAAAGACTACCTCTTCAACTGGGTTTGTTCTCCCCGGCACCGAGTGAGTCAGCCGTATCGATCTGGTTTCCCCTGACAACACACCGCCATGGCAGGAGACCCAACTGTTGCACCCGGTGGCGAACTTAATCCCCACACTCTGAATGTCCCATTCTCCCTCCTGGCGACAATTCGGTTCGGGGGACTCGAACCCCTATAGCACTTTGAGGTAGACACGGACTAACACCGACAAGCAATTAGCTATACCCCGTTCCTATATTAGGGTAATGTGGCAGCACGGCTTGGTTGTCCGGCGAAGACTAGGTTATGTGTCATTTTTGGAAAACAAGTCAAAAACATTTCCTTCTTCACAAACCTCCCTCGGACAAGGTCCCACCTTTCCTCGGGGTTTTTCCAATCTTTTGCTTCCCAAAAACATCAATTTAAAATGTCCACTAGGGGACTTAAGTTTATTAAGTGATGATACTAAAATATCTAAAAGGCTTGGTAACACCAAGATTATATAGTGGATATAGCATATTAGCTACACAAAATAGATAGTGGTATAGTCCACTTAAAAGAATAGTTTTTGAATCCAACTTTTGTAAAACTTCAGAAGTAAAACATGCATGATAGATAATGATAAGTAAAACAACAGCAATCATTTAGAGTGGCTTGTCTTGGCACTAGTCTTGTTCTTTCTCTTGAAATAAACAAGAGTTGCAATAAAAACCTCTCCGGGAAATAATACCGTCTTTGTTATCTAACGTCGTAAACTCAAAAAGGAAAACACCCAATCAGAACCAAACAAAGGCAAGAAATTTATAAAAGTAAACATACAGCAAGCATTTCATCAAACAAGTACACTCACAAACAAAATTACTAGGGTGCACACCGACAAGCAAAACATGCACAGACAATACACACGAATAACACTAGAATTGATGTTATGGATCCTCAACCAAAATGGCATGAGTCCAGTGGGTGTGCCACTCTCATATCATGCTCAAATAAGGTTAAATTAATCTCTGGTCATTCATTAGGATGAGAAAAATAACAATAAAAACGACCTAGGAACACATACACATGCGTAGGAAAACATTATCAAGCAATACTACAAGCCCATAGTAACACATGCCTTTCTAAACATGGGGAAATAATATAACCAGTAGCTAAGCAACCTAGTAACAGAGATAAAACAATACCAAACATGTCATGGCATCACTCAATGCATGAAAATAATCATGGAGCAAAAAGACTACTAAAACTAGAGACGCAAAAAGGGCCATTTAGACATGCATACATGCATAACCATAATGGATCACCAAACATGATTTATTCTAACATGATGGATCTGTAAGATAGCATCCAAATAACAGAGAAAACAACACCTAGTCATGCTAGTAATATCAAAATAACAATCTAATCAATGCCTCAAAAATTGAGCATGCAAATAACAACTTATTGGCAGAAAATCATCTAAAACTATCATAGCATGACAAACTTATCTAGAGGTCACTCAAGCATGCAAACAAGTATAATATGTTAAAATAACAGTAGCTATGCTATGAAAAACAATACTAAAGCATTTATTAAAGTTGTCATAGCAATATGAAGAATAACATAATTTAACCAATTATTACTAGGAAAAACACCCATATGAGAATAAAACTATAACAAACATGGTTTTCCACACCCAAGCCCTATCATGCTAATGAATCACTCAAAACACATCTCAACCATGTATTAATACCCTACACATGCTAGGAATCAAATTTATAGCAAGAGCATAATAACACAACAATTTATCAAGTCATATCAATAATGGACAGAAAATGAATATTTACTAAATAATGCACCAATCCTATTAGTAACTCCTAAAATCATGAAAATATAGTATAATGTCATCTTAGTCACTAGCAAACCAACACAATTGGATTCACTTCGAAAATCATCATCAATAAAATTAAATAATTCACAGAAGTGCTCTCTGGCCTAAAACTAACATGCATGTCATTTTCACTCAACAACTCAAGTAAACACAAGGACAACTCAAACAGATAGGTATCATCAAGGTCTACTCAGAACAGTTTAGTTTGCATGATTTGGATACTTAAAACTCAAGTTATTAAATCAATTGTGCTAATGAGTGCTTCTGCCATTTATTTTATTTCTCCTAAAATACAGCACAAAAACTAGAACTGCAAGTTGTAGATGGTTAAGAAATAGTAGATCTAGCACTGTGAATTTTAGTTTGGCAAGATTCACTGGTTAGCATTTTCATTTGGATTAAAACCAATCATCCAGAAACAGATCTGCAGGAAAAAGTAATACAACCTGCAGAAAAAAAAACGTAATAGGCCGGATCTGCAGAGGGGAACGGCGCAGGGGACAGATCCATCGAGCTGGGCCGGCTCACGCGTTTTTCCCGCGCGGAGACGAGGTCAAACGGCTGACAGCGGGCCATGCGGGCCCCAACCGTCGGTGAGGTGGTTCGATCTGGACCGGTACGTCCCCGTTGGATGGAGATCGGACGTCCCGGAATGCCCTTGTCGGCGACGACCATAACAGGGCGGCGGAAAACAGCACGCACGGTGTCCCGAGGCGGAGCTTCGCCGGAGTCTCGCCGGAATGAGTTCCCGGCATAGCCTGGAACAGGGAAAAGGTCGAGGAGGACCCGAACGACGATGCGCAACCGATGCCCTCATCTGCTCTTGCTGGGAAGGACCCGAGCTAGGGTTCCCCATAGGTGCCGCGGCGGCGGACCAAAACATGGATGACGGCGCCCCTGCAAGGAGTTGATGAAAAAATGAGTAGGGGCACAAGCTAGGAGGGTACCCAAGGGATGGGAGGAGCGGAGACGTACTGAAGTGATGGCTCGACGAGGCGGCCATCCGCGGCGAGGTCGTGCTCGCTCCCGACGATTTGGAGGGGAAGAGATGGGGATTCCGGTCTTGGGGTTCGATTGAAGAGTAGTTGGGCTCATGGTACATATTGGATAGCAAGGAGGTGGCTCGAGGTGGTCTGATTTCGGAGCTCGGCGCCCGACGCCCATGGTGACCACGGCGGCTCTTCTTCAGGCGAGAACCAGGAAAACTCGTGAGCAAAGGGGAGGGCGATGGCGAGGCACACATGCAGCGCAAGAGAGTTTAGGATTTGGAAGCTCGGCTGAGTGGATTTCGGGTGCTCTCCCGATGCACCCGCAGGTGTTCGACAGTGGAATGAGGATGAAGGAGTGTGAGGGGAGGGAAACGGAGTGCACGGGAGTGATCCTGGATGTCCCGTGAGGCTAGTAGACAAGGCCGCGAAGATTGGCATGCCGCCCACGCGTTGGAACGCGAGAGACGTGGCGAGGGCGTTCTGGGCGCCATGGCCAGCGCATAAGCTAGCGAGATGGAGACAAGGGGAGGGGGTGGAAATCTTCCAGGGAGTTCACAGGCTGTCCTAGGAGCCTAGTGGTGCACGGGATCTTCCTGGAATGGACTAAGGGAATGGAGTGCAAAAATGGGTGGTGATCACCATCCTTGTCCTCATGTTGGTGGATGAGCTAGAGAGAGAAGAGTAGGTAGACCATGTCCAGGAGGTCAAGGAAGATATTTACTACTGCTCAGAACATGAGAGAGGTGGATAGGGTCCAATTATTGGCCAGGACAATCTTGAACTCAATCATGTCCAGAATAACCAGTGGATGTTTTTGATTGTTTTCACCAATAATTTGAATAGAACATATGTGAAAACTCATTTCCATTGGATAGAGAATCAAAAATGGAGTCTAGGGATGGTGGTCTCATGATTTTCTAAAAACATTTCTTTCACAAAATTTTGGAAATTCAAAAATGGCAGAAACAATTTTTAAATGTTTTCTCCAAAATTTTCAACACAACTATCAAATTGTTTTCTATAAATCAATCCCACATGACCATAGTCATGTTGGGTAATTTTTCCAAGGTTTTAGGAAATATTTTTCTTCACAAAATATTTTAAAGTCCATTTCTGGCCTTTTGGAAAATGGAAAAGAATAAATATTAAAAAGCTTTTAAAACAAATATTTTTGAGTTGGGATGAGATAGTACATAATATAGGTCTCAAAAGTGATTTTTAATAAACAACTCTTTTGAAAATATTTGAGACACCAAGTGGAAAAAGGGTGAAAACAAGGGTTTATTTAATAGGCTAAAAAACATGAGAGATAAATAATTAAATGGCCATTGCAAAATAAATGGACCATATGATGTGATGTATGGGTCATGAAGAGTACAAGGGTAAGTTTATGGGGCTTTAAAACAAAGAGGAGTGGTTTTGAGCAACACAGAAAAAGTGCATCAAGCTAACAGAAATAGGATCAATATTTAGGGATGCCTTCTAAAGGACTTTGAAAGATGATGCCAAAGGGTTTCAATATCCAGAATAACAACTTGGATGGATAGCATAGAGATATACAATGAGATGTATGATGGTGCATTGATGATTAGCTCAAGATTTGTCATAGAAGCATGTCTCCAAAGTCGGAGATTTTTAAGAAAGCAGAAGATGATATGAGCATGTGATGGAATATGATATAGATGCTTGATCTTGTTATTAATAGGTTTTATTCTATTAGAACAACACACATTAATCAACAAACAGAAATAAATACTTCAAGCAAACACAATATAAGATCACACAACAATGCAGATAAAATAACAAGACACACAAGATCACTCAAACAACTAAGTTCTTCAAATTAATTTCCAGGATGTTTTCTCATGTGTTAAATAGAGGTAGTGATCAAGCCACAGCATGACAAGAGTACTTTGTAAAAAGGTTTAGCTCAAAGCTTGTTATTTCCAAAAGAATATAATGGAAGAAAAACCCAGGGGTAATATAGTCCCCTCTTATAGTTTTTGCAAAAGAAGGAAGTGAGAACGAGTTTTTGAAATACTTGCAAAAACATCTTGGTTGAAACCATGTTGGAGATGATTAGCTCCAAAATACTTTTCATATAGTTTTGGAAATTATATTTTGTCTTCTCAAAACTTGGCCTTTGGGTTTCTTCATAAATCAAAACATTTTTCAAAAAGGTTTTTGCCAAAAGAGTGTGAGGGATGAAGATGATAAGCTTTCTTGTCATGACTTGATCACAAGGGTTGTGTTTTAAGAAAGTTATGATCATTGGTTTTAATGTTAGTTGTTAACAAACTCAAACAAAAACACAACCAGCAAGCAAAAATAAAAGAAACACAAGCATTAGACAAATATATCAAAAAAAAAATTTGTTGGCCCTGATTTTTGGGTTATTGAAAACAAGTTTTATCTGTCTTCCAAAAATTGGGCTGTTACAGTATCCGTTGGTGTGAGTTGCTGATGGCCAGGTTGAGACTCCAAGTGCAGAGTGTGTAGCTAGTGGCAAGCCTTCTTCCCCACGAGGGTGACTCGAGGGTTTATATCGAACTCTTGGGGAGCCAGTATTTCAGCAGTTGTCTTCCAAGCTTCCTCCAGGATCCTGCAAACAAGTAGAGAATTTTGTGCCCTCAGCCTCACCAAGTGGTTGTCAAGCACAAGGTGTGAGACTTCTAAATGTGCAATAATTAAATCTACTACTAAATGCAAATGAGAAAATAAATATGCAATGGATTATTTTTGTGATGCAAGTGGTGATGGAGATAATGTAAATTCGAATTGGAGATGCAAGTAAAGTAAAGTGCAAGTAAAGTAAATTGCAGCAAAGTAACTAGAGTATTTTCTTATATTTGAAATAGGACCGGGGTTCATGGTTTCACACTTGCATTCTCTCAAATAAAGTGGTAGACGGTGGACATAAAGAATTACATGTGAGATTACAATAACATGTTTAACATTGAGTACTTTCATATGGGCATCACGTCCTAGCATAGAGATCTCTACGGTCATATTGATCCCTCTTATACTCCACCAAGATGCGAAATAAATCATAACACCTCGATAATTAAGAAAAAACCAGTGTATAGCTTTAAGCAATGTGAAATGAAGTTGAAGTAAGAACTTGCTAGATCTAGTCATGGAGATTGATTAGTGTCACTTCAAATCCCCGGTAACAAGGTACTCCTTTTTATCCCTAGTGAGGTAACTAAGAAAGGTTTAACAAAACCTAAGTGGATCGCTGAACTTCTGTCACTTTCACAGCACTAGCCACCCCCCGTTACTCCAACTAATGAACCCATCACCCCACACACGCTCTCAAGAACTAGATTGATCAAAGCTAGCAAATAAGAACGGGGTACATAAGATACATCTACTCAAATAACTCAAGAGAAACAATTGCAATCTCAGATTCAATAACTCATAGAAAAGATCCACCACATAGGAATTACAACGGTGCCCGTAATCATGTGAGGCAGCTCATACGGATCTAATTAGTGAAGCACATAGAGAGAGAGATACAAGTGCTACTTCCACAAACCCATAGCCCTGGGGTGGACTACTCCCTCTTCATGGAGATGTCGATGGAGATGACGTTGGAGGGGTAGGAGATCACACCGGCGGCGCCCCGCCGGAGTTTTCCCCCTCCAATCTGGAACTTTTGGTCTCTGTTTCGGTGTTTCGGCGGCGCTCTTCTCCGTAAGGGTACGGGGGACCCTTTTTATAGTCGGTTTTAGGTCAAGACGGAGTCGGTAAGTCGAAGATGGAAGGAATTGGGGCCACATGGGCCAAAAGGGGGCCTCTCACGCGGCCAAGGAATATGGCCGCGTGGAGGGTCCTCTTTTGGGCCTCCTTGCCCAATTCTCGTGGATCCTTCGCCCGCAAGTCTTCTCCTTCCAAGAAAATGACCCCCGCAGATTTTCAGGTGATTTCGCGGAAGTTTGCCCCCTGAAACGTCAAAAATATAGAAAACGGGGTTTTTGACAGGCAGGGTTAATTCCATAAAAGTTGGGGGACTTTGTAATTTAACCCCAAAATAATATAAAACATTGAATTATACCCTTATATGATGCAATATGTAATAGAAAACCATGTGAAAATATGCAAAATTCATCTATGCATTTTACATGCATCAGTTGCCGGTTTGAAATATTAATTAGAAGTTTCATCATTTACTTTCTACACACCTTATTTTAGTTTTCAATTTCTTTCATATGGTTGAGCTTGTTGTTAGTATTTGGTGTCAGTCTCGAGATCATCAAGTTAATCTAGTTGGTTTTGGCAAACTTAGCTTGGGTCAGTAGAAATTATAATTTGAGATTCTAGCATAAGAAAGAGGAGTTTGCCTATTAGCTCATAAACTTAGTTTTCACAAGTTAAGATCGCTTGGGATTTCAATGAAGATTGCATGATTGGTTTCATTATATGTATATTTGTTTGTTTTCCCTCAACTCTTATGCTTGCTACCCAGCCTTGCTAGCCAAAAACCCTGTACTAAGAGGGAATGCTTCTCGTGCATCCAAACCTTGAGCCCCAAAACCTTGCCATTTGTGTCCACCATACCTTCCTACATGTGGTATTTCACCGCCACTCCAAGTAAATTGCTTATGTGCTACCTTTAAAACTTTCAGATTACTCATGTTTTGTGTTCCTGTTTTTGGTCATGAGGACGTCAATAGAGAATATTTATCTCACTTATTGATTGGACTTCAAACACCTGGACTAGTGGCTTCATCCGCTTATCCAAATGCTAGAAGAGCTGGCAGCGGGGTGCCCAGCCCCAAACTTATACACAAATCCTCTTCACTATTCCCCCCCCTGATTTATCAGTCAAAGCATAATCGTGTAAACAGAAGAGAAAGAGGGATGACCTTCTACACCAGTTGCGTCCTTTATATGGGAGCCGCTCTTATGAAGTCTAGTTGGATTGTGACGTCTTGTATTTTCTGTTTACCATGCGTTGACACTAGTATACACCTCTCAAAATTAGACACTCCTCCATGGTTTCTGATTGTTGGCAGGCACCCGAGGAATCGGTTAGCCATGGTTTGTGAAAAATGGATGGGAGGAGTGTCATGCAACTTATACATCTGTTTATTAAAATAAAAGCTCTAGCACATGAGTGATCAATGCTTCCCTCTGCGAAGGGCCTATCTTTTACTTTTATGTGGAGTCAGTAAACCTACTTCCTTCTGTCTCCAGCAAGCATTTGAGTTGTCGTGATCTAACCATCTATATATTGATTTATTCAATCATGTTTTCTATCCTTCTTTGTTTAGCACATGCTTTATTATCTGAATGAATATTACTTTGAAAGCTATGAATCACTGTAAAAGGATTGTTATAATTAAAGATGTTAAGCTCTACAATATAAGCCTTGTTATAAAGACTTCACCTAAGATAAGTATGATATGATTAAATGTTCTCTGACCAAGAACACAGTTTGCCATCACCAATTTTGATTCTCTCTTTTGCATTTTTGTTTGTGACTCCCATTACTCGTTTCAAGTTAAGTTATATGAGAGGAAGTCGCTATATAATGATTGGTGTATAGATAAATGTGATGCTTCTTGTCCATATTTTATTTATCGACTCTTCACTCCATAAACCCGTGGTCATGTTTACTGAGTTCAGTTTCGCTTGGAGACAAGCGAGGTCTAAGCTCGGGAGAGTTGATACGTCCATTTTGCATCACTATTTTATATCATAATTTTCTGTTATTCATCGATATATTTCATGCTATGATGCATCCCTTATAATATTTTATCTTATTTTGCATGTTTCATAATTTTTGGAGAATAAACACCGGGACAAGAAATCTGATGGAAAAAGCACCATCGAGATACCATATTTCAGAAGATCAGAAGAAGAAGCGGGACACCGGGGGTGTCTTAGAAGTTCAAAGGAGGAGTCCAGCCAGAAGGGGAGCCAGAGGGGGGCCACCAAGGGCCCACACCATGAGGTGGCGCGCCCCCTGGCCGCGCCACTAGGTGGTGTGGCCACCCTGGCCCACCCCTGGTAGATATTTTTGGCGTACTTGGCCCCCAGGGAACCCTAAGCCTCAGACCATCATCGAAGAATTATTACGCCGCCGCCTCGGGGCGGAAAACACCCAAGAGAGAAAAGCTCTCTGGCAGGGAGAAACCTCCGGGGAAATTCCTCTCCGGAGAGGGGAAATCATCGCCATCGTCACCGTCATCACTCCGGGCATCATCAAGATTGTCATCATCATCACCATCATCATCAGCACCATCACCCTCATCATCCACCGTCATCCCGCTGTAACAATTAGGGGCCTCTATCGTTGTTTTACATTAGATCTCTCTCCCTGTGTGGATTACTTGTTAGTAGTTGATGCTTGTGAGATTTATCGGTGTTTGCACTTTATTACCAGATTGTTATCATCCATTATATCACCTCTTATTATGATCCATATGATGTCTTGTGAGTAGTTCGTGTTGTTCTTGAGGACATGGGAGAAGTCAAGTTGTTAGTAGTGAAGTAATGTTGAGTAATATTTAATGTTTGATATTTAAGTTGTGGTGTTATTCTTCTAGTGGTGTCATGTGAACATCGACTACATGATACTTCACCATTTATGGGCCTAGGGGAATGCATCGTATATTTGGATACTAATTATGGGGTTGTCGGAGTGACAGAAACCTAAACCCCCTTAGGAAACCATTACACGAGGGAGCATAGGATCCCTGAGTTTAAAGCTGTGGTTAGATTTATTTCTTAAGTACTTTCTTGTAGTTGCGGATGCTTGCAAGGGGTATAATAACAAGTATGTATTAGTCTTGGATGGAATGGTACATTAGCATAGGTTCACCCACACAACACTTATAAAAACACTAAGATTATTCAACGGCATGGAACAAAAGCACTTGACAGAAACCTCCCGTGTGTCCTCGAGAACGTTTGTTAATCATAAGTAAACCCACCGCCTTGTCCTTTGCTGAAGAAAGGATTGGGCTACTTGCTACAATTATTATTACTGCATTTTATTTACTCGCACTATATTTATCTGCAATATAAAAAACCCCTACAAATTTATCTTTCAGTATTTAGAGTTATTCCTTCATCGAAACTGCTTGTCAACACCTTTTGCTCTTCGTTGGATTCGACACTCTTATTTATTGAAAGTACTACGATGCACCCCCTATACTTGTGGGTCATCATGTATGCCCTAGCTATAGACGACTGCTTCTCAGCAGTAACCCAGATGATATATGATCTCACTCCTTATTTGGTTAAGAATTAACCCGCTGCTTAAGTGTAGCTTGGTCTTCAGGCTCTGGTAAACGTGCTTCGTATGGTTTATTCTGATCCTCCTAGCTTCTTGACCTAGTTCCTAGTTCTAACAATGGAACTGTGATGAGTGTGTGTTGTGCTCTGTTAGTGTGTGTGTGTGTGTGTGTGTGTGTGCACTGGCTAGCGCATGTGATGCCTTATTAATAAGGTTTTCACTGTGCTCCTAAGCTTGACACGAGGATAACTACATGTAGCTGTGTAAGATGAGGTAAACTAAGACATACTTGGCCCTTTTTTCAATCTTTGGAGTCTGTTGCCGAAAGGATGGAGATGGTAACCTACAGGGAGAGGGGTGGTGAATAGGTTTCTACAAATTTTATTTTATTTTCACAAGTTTTATACTATGTGGATAACAAGGTGAGTGTAACAACTAGATGAAACATCATATATGATGCAATATCGCAAGTAGATAATAATAACGAAAGAGTTCAGATAGGAACAACCGAGGCACCCGGAGACGAAGATGTATTCTCGTGTTACTTCTCTTTGGAGAGAAGTGATGCTCGTGATACACACGTTTGTTGGGAGACCCCAAGAGGAGGGTGTGATGAGCACAGCGGTAGGTATTTCCCCTTATTTAGGAACCAAGGTTATCAATCCAGTAGGAGAAAGGGGACGTTCGGAAGGTTGATGCCACTGACGGTGGTGCTGGCGGTTCACCGGTGTTAGCAACAACGTGGAAACTGCACACAACACAACAAAAATACTTTGCCCCAACGGTACAGTGAAGTTGTCAATCTCACCGGTCTTGCTGAAAACAAAGATTAGACGTATAGTGTGGAAAACAGTGTATGCTTGCAGTAAGTAAAGAAAGCAGGAAATTGTTGTGGTTTGTTTAACAGTGTGGAAAAATGGACCGGGGTTCATAGTTTCACTAGTGGTGTCTCTACATAAAAGATAGCATGCCGGGTGAACAAATTACAGCTAGGCAATTGACAAATAGAGGTTGCACCGTAGTGCACAATATAACATGAAGATTACTATGATATTTAGTGCGGGCATTACAACAAGATACATAGACCGGCATCCATCTGCATCTATGACTAATAATCCACCCTCAGGTTATCATCCGAACCCCCTTAGGTATTAAGTTGCAAGCAAAATATAATTGCATTAAACAAAGTGTATAATGTAAGCAATTATTATGCACGCGGACACTCTCACCGTTGTTTTCTCCCTAATGGCAACAGCACATCCTCCCCCTTCACGTTTCTATCACTCGAGCAAGGCAACAAGGAGGCATGAACCCACTATCAAGCATAAATACTTCCTCTTGGAGTCACTAGCAACTACTTGGCCAGAATAACCACTAGCAACGGAAAGCATGCGAGATCACAAATAACATATGCAATAAAGACTATAATCAACTTGGCATAAGGTCAATATTCATCGGATCCCAGCAAACACAGCATATAGAATTACATAAGATCAATCTCGATCATGATAGGCAGCTCACGAGATCTAAACATGGGGGCATATGAGGAGGAGACAACCATCTAGCTACAGCTACGAACCCGTAGTCTAAGGATGAACTACTCACGCATCACTCCGGAGGCACGCATGGTGATGTAGAAGCCTCCGGTGATGATTTCCTCTCCGGCAGGGTGCGGGAAACAGCTTTAGAACCCCCATGATCTGGGGTTGCCGGTGACGGCGGCTGCAGAACTTTTTCGGGGATTTTGATCAGGTGCTTAGGGTTTTCCATCCGGGGGGGCTTAAATAGGCGAAAGGGAAAAGGCGATGGAGGCCAGGGTGTAACAGCCCAAGTATGAAAACCATCCCCTTAGAATGTTTGTTTCATGCTTGTTAAAGTATTGCATCATGTCATCATGTTTATTCCCTTGTTTGCATTTGTTACTATTTGTTTTGCTTCTGTTTTTATTCTGTTTTCATAATGAAATCCAAACAAATTCAACTTTGTTTTCATACTTGTTCTGTTACAACCTTTTAAATACAAATCACAAACAAAAACAACCACATTGTTTTCTTTTTATTCCATGTTGATCACTTATTAAAATGTTGGGTTTAATCAATCAATTGTTTCCAAATCACATTCAAACAATTCAAATACAAATCTCAAACAGCACTCAATTGGAATTATAAAATTGCCCACAACAATCTAACCTTTTGTTCTAAGCTAAAATAGGGTTCACCCTATTGAAGGTTGGTTTCATTTATAAGCACCTAATAATCAATTTTAACCCCAATTTGAATTAGCTACAAATAGTATTTTAAAATTTGAACTTTTGGAAAATAAAAGTTAGCATTTTGTTTGCTATTAACCTAACTAACTTAACCTAATTTTTCTAACATTTTTACTAACTCAACAACTTATCTTTTCCTTCCTTTTGGTTTTCTACAAAAAAAAAACTAACAGAAATTGTAAAAAGAAAAACTGTTTAGAGGGGGGAGAAAGCTAAGCCCAGCCCAATTCTGCCTTTGGCCCGATACCCCTTCGAGGTGGGTCATCCCCTACCTCCTGCCGACGTCATCGCTGTACGTCTCCACCCCCGCCGTGCGATCCTTCCCCCTCGCTCCGATGGCTCGCCGTACAGCTCGAGGCCACCCTATAAACGCCGCCTCCACCCACCTGCTAACCCTAACCTCTCACCGTCCCTCTCCCCGAGCCACCGCCGCCATCTCTCCCTCACCATCTCTGAACTCAACTCCACTGCACCCTTTCTGAACCCGGTCGCCGCCTTCCCTGTAACTCCGGCGATCGTCGTTGAGGGGACCCTCCTCCTCGCGGGCTCACATCGGGAATGGGAACCCCGTGACTGCCCCTTCGACGTCGACGCCGCGGCAGAGGCAAGGAATCAGCGAGTCGCCGCCGCCATCTGGTTTTTCGTCGCCGGCCACTCACCACCGCGCCACCATCCGCCTCCGATTCCCCACCGTGAGCATCCACTCCCCTCGCCTCTCTCTCCCTCCAGCTGGCCCTCTCCGCTACCCTCGCTGTAGACGCGTTGCACCGCACCACGCCGCAGCCACCGTCGCCCCGGCCGCCGCGAGCGAGCGTCTGGTTCCGGCCACCGAGCGATCGAACAAAGTTCAGTCGAACTGCACTTCCCTTCTGTCACCAACACAAACACAGAGCAGTGGCAGCGCACCGCACGCCCAGCCCGGAGGGCGCGGGTTCGACCCCCCTCTGGCGCAACTTTCTTTTCCAAGTTTTTAGCCTAGCCGCGACCCCACCCGTCATCGGCTCCCTCTGCCACGCCAGCGCACAGTGGCCACGCTGGCCCCCTGGCCCACGGGCAGCGGCTAGGGGTAGACCACAGTGCGGTGCACGTTGTTTAACCTGCACATTTCTTTTAACTCTAAGTCCTTAAAAATAACAGATTAGTCCCTAAACTTAAAAACCTAATAACTTTTGTTTTATGACCCCAAATAAAGAAAATAAAATATGTAAGCTGGTCTAAATTAAATTCTCCATCTTTTGGTAACATTTGTTTACTGTTTTGGAATTCCCAAATGCATTTAAAATTCAAATTTGAATAATTCAAATACAACTTTCTAAATTCCATAACTAATTTATTATTAATCCAATAAATACAAATAAAATATGATTTCCATACCATTTTGAATAACCTATTCAAATATAAATTTTGTGTCATGGTTTGAATAATTTAAATTGCCTAAATAATTTACTCCTTGTTTAATTCAATTAAATTTGATAAAATCATAACTTGCTCAAATTAAATTATTTTTGAACATGCAAAATATGTTTTCAAACCATCAAAGTGTGAACTTTTAAAATGTGAGTTTGAATTTATGTTTTGAACAAATAAAAATTCAATTAAATTCAAACTTGTTTTAAAATCATTTAAAACTTGTTTAATATTGTTTAATTCATAATAAATTCATCCTAATTCCTATTTCAATATTTGAAACATGTAATCCAACTAAAAGTTGATGTTCTTTTCAAATATAAACTTTGTTATTTTTTTTGAACACTTTAACTTGATGAAAACAACAATTGTTTGTGTGACATCTTTAAGTAACCAAATTTTCCAAACTTAACAAATGATTTCCAAACCTTGTTAAATTCCTTTTCCACTTGCACCTCTTGTTGTTATTATGTTGTTATCATCATGCATGCATCATGGTAATCCACTTTCACATGGTAATTAAATTGTAGATCATTTGTTTCCACTTAATTCATGGACTCTTGCCATATGCAATCCAATTGCATATGTGTCCATTTAAATTGTGTTATCATGTTATCTAGTTCATTTTGATGCAACCATTAACTTGACATGCATCATCCCATGATTGTGCACTATGCCATGATATTGATTGTCTACCTTTTCTGCATTGTCTGTTTGCTTCTTCTCGGATAAACGACGACGTTGAGAACGACGATCCTTACGACACCCCTTCTAAGGAGTTAGCTCAGTACCAGGCTACTGGGTTTTGCAGGCAAGTTATCACTCACATGAACCACTGTGTTCCTTTCAACATTGATTACCGATACTTTCCGTTGTTCTTTTCTGCTAGCCTTAGTAGTAGTTGTTTCTGTTACGAACCCATCACATGAATCCCTTAATCTTGATATTGCCTCACCTCCACTCCTATCACCCTTTGGTTGAGCCAGTGTCTTACTAGCATGCTTAGGTTGTTTTGCTCGAGTCTGTTACCCGTTACTTTCTGTTACCATTTCTATTACGTTCTGGGGGCTCGATGTTTAACCAATCAATCATGCTAATGTTATTATTAATAATAATTTGATGATAAGGCACCGGCAGGAGGCCCTGTGTGGTTTTGAGGCCTGCTAGTGTCGACCCTAATAGGAAAAGGGTCTTGTCTACTGATCCATGATGAGCGCACTAACCGCATGTGGGAAGCGAGTATGGGCGCCCCCCTCAATTTGATTCGATTCGCATCTCGTCCAAATCGCCTCATTTAGTTCGTGTTTTCCATTTGCCGCATGCATGTTTTTGCGAGCCCAGGCCAGGGTGGAACTTTCGTAGTCGGCATATAGGGGGACACGTTCTTAGAGTGCTATGAGGGTCCATTTTCTTCTGGGCTCGATTAGCCGTGCGCCCAAGGTGCTTTGGGCTTGATGCGGAGAAGAGTTGAGTTGTGTTGAGTGCCCCGCTTGGTGGAAGGGCCTTTCCATCTGGCGGGTTATTCATGCGTGTACGGCCAAATTGGTGCAACCCTGCAGGGATAATCTTCTCGAGAAGCCGTGTTTTCCGCGGTTATGGATTACTTGGTGAAAGTACTGGCTAACAAGTACTCAGGACAACTTAAACGTAATGATTAACAACCTTACACCCAATGATTAACAACTTGACTAGTAATAGGCTTTTTGACACAATAATATGAACCATCATTAATTCAACTGTGTGAGTTATCCTCGGATTGCTTCTTTGGATAAGGGGCGAGATCCAGGATGGGTTTGTTTGAAGTTATCTTTCAGTTGGTTACAACACTCGAATCTTATCCCCTTTCTGTTAGTTGGAAGTTGTAGTTCTCTGTAGTTGGTTAGCGCAGCCAGTTGCAGCATCTTTTATATCCCCTTTCTTCCGTTGAACCCAAGGCATCTGTGCTTGGTGTTGACGGGCTACACTTTGGTGAACTGTGAGTCTTGCTTGCCAGTACGTTTATGTACTGACCCCTTTGGGGCTGTGGTTACCGCAGACCGACGTTTCCGAGGATCTACATGGTGGCTACTACGTGGAGTATGACGAGACTGCTGACGAGTAGATAGCGGACCCGGGCAGGATCCGAGACTTCGTGGATGGGCTCCGTCTTTTCGTTTCCGGCCTCTTAGGCCTATTTGGTTCTTGTCTGTACTCAGACATGTTGAATGCTTCCGCTGTGATGTAATGATGAATTGTTGGGACATGTGTCCCCTGGATGATTGTATTTGCTATCTCTGCTCTAATGAGAGCTATTTGCAACTTATTTCAATCTTTTGTGTCGTAGAGATCTGTTGTGATATCAGTTGTTCAACGCCGTTGACGTACCATGTGTGTATGGTTTGAAGTACGTCAATGGAAGTGTCCTGATTTCTATGGGATAGTTTACGTCGACGCTGAACAGATAGGGGTTGGTTGTCACACATACGTGTGTTGGCCTACTCGTAAGAGGACGCGGGTGCCGGTAAGCCCCGTAATCCAATCTACTACTGTTCAACGGAACGGCGAGTATCCTTTAGAAGTCCGGGTGCGACACAGGGGGCCCCACACCCATAGCTGGCGCGACCAGGGGGCGCCACCCTATGGTGTGGCCCCCCTGTTGCCCCTCTTCGACTCCTCTTCAGTCTTCTGGATGCTTCCGGGGAAAATAAGACTTCCGGGGTTCGAACTTTCCAATTCCGAGAATATTTCGAGAACAACTTTTCTGAAACTAAAAATAGCAGAAAACAGGGAACTGGCTCTGTGACATCTTGTTAATAGGTTAGTCTGCAAAATCGATAAAAATGACATAAAGAAGGGAGAAAACATGTAACAATTGGCATAATATCATCATGGAGCATCAGAAATTATAGATACGTTGGAGACGTATCAAGCATCCCAAGCTTAGTTCCTACTCGTCCTCGAGTAGGTAAACGATAAAACACAATAATTTCCTAGGTGACATGCTACTAACATAAACTTGATCAATCTAATGTAAAAGCATATGCACGCTGAGATCATAAAACTTTAAACACATGCATGATAAATAAAACTTTAATAATAAAGCATAGCAATTACTTTGCATCACGAAGAGTAACTCAAATAAAGGATCATGAATAATAATGCAAAGAAAGGTAAACGTTTGTTTCAGGTATAGAGAAAGCATGACAAAGTGATATTTCGACAGTACTTAAGAGTGGGGCAAAACATAAATGCCAGGACACCTTCAAAATTCATGAGGAAGACTAGAACAAATATTTAAGAACGAATAATATCACATCATGAAGTAATTATTGATGCTTATGTGACAAATGCACAAAGAACTCAGAATGGCAAAAATGCTCTCTCAACTGTGCATAAAATTAGAAAATGGAGACTCAACATAAAATTAAAAGAAAGGCCCTTCGCAGAGGGAAGCAGGGATCACTCATGTGCTAGAGCTTTTATTTTATTAAACAGAGGCATTAAAAGTTTGACATTTGTGGAGGAATATCTGTATTTTGGGAGATGTATGCTAATGTCAATGAATGGTAAACATAAAATACAGTACGTCACAAGTCAACTGGATTCACAATACTGGACACAACTGGAAGGTTATTCCGGAGGGCCCGAGGCGGCTATTTATAGCCATAAATGCGTTGAGATGCTGCAACGGCTATTTCGACCGTTGGATCTTTGATGCGTGTCGCGCCCGGAAAATCCGGGAAACGAGGGGACGGGGTGATAATGGTTATCTCCTCGTTTCCCGCGAGAATCTGTCTACGTTTCAGTGTTTCGCACTGAACCCAAACGTCCGTGATGTCAGCATGATTTCATCGCTGATGTCATGAAGTTCCTTTTCCATGAAGGCTCGTGGAAGAAAAAAGCCGGATTCTGACAAAATCCGAGTTTCGCGTTAAGGATGATTTGGGAAAAAGAAGAATCGAGACGAAGCGCCAACATTTCTCGGAAAGGAATGTTAATTGACGAAAGGTGGCAGAATGAAGTCTCAATCCTTCTTGGGGGCTACTGTCTGATATATACCAATTAGGGGTATATCCGGCATTGTCCTAAAGAGCCGGATTACCAGGGTGGCCTGATTGGTAATGGATCACAATCCATTAGGCGTCCTAGTAAGATGACGCGCAGAAGACGGATTCTAGAAGGACCCGGACCACGGCCCAAAGTGGCGCGGCTTGGAGTAGAAGGTGGATTCCTTCTTTCCAAGTTAGATACTTACCGTAGTCTTCTAGGTTTTCTTTCTGTAAGACCTAACCCGGTTATCTATATAAAGCCGGACGGGAGAGAAGAAAGACAGAGAATTAGCTAGAAGCCAACTCGGCGAGAATTTGATCTTCGCCGATTTAGCGAAACCCAACTCACGTTGTACTTTGTATACTTCAGGCTGCATCCCTGATTTATGAGATTGCAGGAGTAGGAACGCCGCCTATTTGGGACGTACCGAACCTGGGTAAAATTGGTGTTCCTGGTTGTCATACTACCACGTTCCCCCACGTCTCTACCAGTAGTCTCATGGCACCCCCGTCTATGAAATCTACTACGATGTCTGAACAATACAAATATCTCATTACTCACGATACCGAACTTACCCGAGACTATTGATTCGAATATTGCCTGTGAAACAATCTCTGGTATGTATCTCTCTTTTTAAGGAGGTGTAATTCTCATCTCAGAACATCGAGGTAATACACTCTTTTAGATTTAGCCAGTAACTAACTTTATGTTCACCCAGTTTACAGCGTGACTCTTTATAGCACCAAAGTAAAACCTCTAGAATATATTATCCCGATAACCTCGTGGTCAAAGTATGTATTGTAATCAGGGCCGGTCCTGAGATTTTGGGGGCCCGGGGCGAAACTAAAAATTGTGGCCCCTAATATAGAAATGATAATGAATATATGTGTAAACATTTGTTGTTAATAACAAATAGCATCTAAATCAGTACGCATATCATATAGTTTATACATATTACCTTAAAAATTTCTTCTAACATTTCTCGATGCAAAGTCACTTATAATAGGGTCGATGTCAATGGCGTCCAATAATTTCTTCTCGATGCATAACGTCGCCAAACCATTTAACCTCTCTTGACTCATTGTTGACCTCAGATAGTTCTTCAATAATTTCAACTTCGAAAAGCTTCTTTCAGCCGATGCAACAGTCACATGCACGGTAAATAAGATGCGATAAGCAATGGAGATATTAGGATAGCAATCAACTTCTCTAACATGTTTGAAAATCTCCATAGCAGACATTACGCCATTCGGCAATGTGAATCTCATAATCTTTAATTCAGAAATCAAATCATATAACTCAACATCAGATTTACCGTCATGAGAGAAAGTTTCTGCGAATTTTCTGCAACCTTCTTCAAGTTCAATATCATTTAAAGACTTCAAGGTGACTGACCTCAATAAGAAACCGAATATATCTTTAAACACCATGAGTTCTTTAAATCTGTCATTCAAAGAAGTGATTGCCATATCAACCAAAACATAAAAATATTTGACTTGAAATGCCTTCTCAGCTTCTAGAATTTCTTCTTGGCAATTAATTTCATCAAACTGAACCTTCCTCGTAACACGACGTTTTACCGGAAACAATGGCTCTATACCCATTTCAGTTGCAATACCTTTGGCAATGATCAAACTAGAAGAAGATCCCTCATCTCTATATTTCTTAAAATATTGTGTTATACCTTGTATTTTCTTCAATGTAGAGTCAACACACATGGCCGGGGATCGCAACAGCTTGCTAACTTTATTCACTGCAAATAAAATATCATGCCAGATAATCATACCAACTAGAAAACTCAAATCTGCCAAGCGCCTCAAATAAATTTTTTGCATCACTTTTATCCTTAGGATCAACGTCTGAAGCATGACGTAACTCAGACAAAGCTGCTCTTAACTCGGAAGCTTGATATCTTATTGCCGTAACACTTTTTATCCGACTCTCCCAACGGGTATTGGATAATGATTTCACAGTCAAACTAGGAACATGTTTAAGCAATACATTTCACCTTTTTGTAGAACCAGCAAATAATACATATATGCGCTGAACAATTCCAAAAAATGTAACAGGTTTCTCACATGATTTTGCCATATCACAAAGAGTGAGATTGAGACTATGACAAGCACATGGCATATACAATGCTCTCCGATTCACATTGAGTAACCTAGATTGTACTCCTTTGTATTTTCCTTTCATATTAGAACCATTGTCATAGCCTTGGCCCCTTATATCTAAAATATTTAGGCCAAAGAATTTCATAGACTCTAGCAATACTTTGAAAAGCCCCAAGCCAGAAGTGTCATCCACCTTCAAAACCCCCAAAAAAATACTCCTCAATTTTTATCTTGCCATCACACAAATTAACACATCGGAGTAATAAAGTCATTTGCTCTTGATGACTGACATCCGGGGTACAATCCAGAATAATGGAGAAATATTTGGCCTCTTTAACAACCTTTAGAATTGCACGTGTGATGTCAGAAGCCAAAAGAGATATCAACTCATTCTGAATTTTATGACTGAGATAGTGATAATGAACTTCTTTGTTTTGAATGCGTCTAATGTGGTCCTGCATTACCATGTCAAACTCTGCAACCATCTCAACACAAGCTAAGAAATTACCATTATCATCCTTGTAAAGTTGTTCACTCTTCCCCCGGAAAGCCAAGTTCCGTTTGCCAAGATATTTCACAATGGCTATTATCCTTAACAAAACTTGCCTCACTCTTTCTTTCTCCTTTGTGATTTGATGCTGCAATTCTCTGTCAATGGTTTCCTCTTTTCTGAGTCTAACCCTCAATTCTTTCCACTTCTTCATGTTATTGATATGTTGGGCACTATTTTCATGTTCTCTAAGCTTCTCAGTAATATGTCCCCAATTTTGAAATCCATCATGTGCTAAGGAACTCTGGCTCCTGTTAGTGCTAGACTTGAAGATCTTACAACAGAAGCAAAATATTTTATCAACATCCTTTGAATAAACTAGCCATTTTCTATCATGTTTCTCTCCATTGTTTAGTGACCTATAATAATAATCATCTGAAATATGTCTTGATCCGTCATCTAGAGGGTACTCCATTGTTTCCTCTCTCATAGGTCCTTTCTCAACTAAGATGTCTCTTGCTTTATTATCGAGATTATCCCAATTTCTTGGATCATAAATATCAGAGGTATAAACTGGTTGTTCATCAACACTAGCTGATTGTGTATGTGCATCTGATGAATTAGCAACATTCTCAGAACCACTTACATTGCTATCGCCGTTGTTGGTCTCGATGTTTTCTTCCTGCTGATCAAATTCAAAATTCTCATTTGTTTGTTGCTCTTCCTCCACGGCAACTATCGCCAACTCATCATTTGTATTTACAGAAACCCCATTATTACTCTTAAAGAACTTGTGAATATCTCCTTGCTGTGATTTTGTCAAGTCCGCTATGCGTTGTGCTCTTTTCCTTTTACAGCTACCAGAGTCATGTCTAGACGACATGGTAATGCTGAAACAGGAGATCAGACGATGAATATAAATGATATTATAAAATAGTACTGATTATAAAACTATGCATATATAGTACTCCCTCCGTATCATAATATAAGATGTTTTAGCACTTTTCATACAAAATGTATCTAGACATGTTTGAGTGTATAGATTCATATGTATCTTACACGAAAACATGGTCTAGATACGTGTTGTCTAGCAAATGCTAAAACATCTTACATTTTGATAGGGGGGAGTACATACCTCAATTTGTTAAATCGGCAATGTGTGTGCGCAAAATGGCGGCACGACGCAGTGTGTTCGCGTAGTCGAGGGCCTCAGCTCAGAATTCTGGAGCGTGTCCTGCGATCTATACGTGCAATGCCTAGTCGGATTAGCGAAACAAAATATGAGCAGGAGGAGTGGGCTTGGTATGAAACTTTGGTCGGAGTGCAGACCTGCACGTCGTCACGGGACGGGCCCGACGGGAGAGCGGCGAGACCGCGAGAGACAGGCCCTGGCGAGAGACCTCGGTACTTGGGGCTTGGGCGGCGGCGGCGATCCCAGGGCGATCCGCGTGCGATGGGGATTGTGGAAACCGGCAAACTGTTGTCTGCTGATCGATTGATAGGTCTAGATGCTAATTTGGCCGAGCCGCCGAGCGCCCAAACTGCTGATCGATCGATCGTAACTAGCTACTAGTGCGAATCCTAGCCTACAGACGTACAGCAAGCCACGTACTGGCCCAAAGGCCAAAGCTTTTTAATTTTTTTTCTCCATAGCTCATACGTATATACACAAACTATAGCAGATGGGGGCCCTATATTTTGGGGGGCAGGGTGTGCAACTATTTTGGGGACCCGGGGCAGTTGTACACCCTGCCCCCCCAAGGGCCGGCCCTGATTGTAATATAACCGTGTTGTGATATGATTCTAAGGACAAATATGTCTTAGTGGAATATCTTAGCATATCAATCTACTTAGGAAATATCCAGCCATATTGTTCCCTTCCAACAATATGCTATTCATTGATGTTGACATAAAGAATGTCCATGGACAGGAAAACATAGTCATCAAACATCCAATGTATTAGTCTTAAGAGGCAAGACTACGGTTTATTTCTTTGTTCATGTTACTATACGTGAGCATGAGTTTTCCTCTGAATCTCATATTCATGAGCCACGTCAGTTATAGCATAGCAATATGAATCATAATTATGAAACATATGTATAAATATTATTGCCTTTTGGGCATACATCCAACATGCCAAAGGGGGACAGTTTCACCCTTAGGCCGCACCATTAGGTGGGGCTGACAGGTGGGCCCTAGGGCCTCCAATCATTTCACTAGGAACCTTGCGGTGTTTTATGTATTTTATTTGAAGGGAAAAATAAAAGACAGGGGAAAAAGGAGAGAGGAGATGGAGTTGGACTCCCACAAGGGAGGAGGGGTGATGCCACCTCCTTGGTGCGGCCAAGCCCCCTCTGAGCACAATTAGGACTCCTCTTCCCTTTGAAAAGTTCCCCCTCCCTCCAACTATAAAAGGACCCCAAGGCTAGAGCTAAATAATAATTTTGTGAGCAAGCCTCTCTCTCTCTCTCTCTCTCTCTATATATATATATATATATATATATATATATATATATATATCTATCTATCTATCTAGTAGAATCAGAGGGTCTAATTAAAACTTTAAGTTAGAGCGCCTATAATTGAATTAGATCTTCTTGTAATTAGGTTTTGAGGTGTCCTCTCCCAATTAGACCTAGCTCTAATTAATAGTTCTCTCTCATGTGTTGAGAAACTTCCAGATTCATATAACTCTAATCGCAGCCGATTAGTGCTACCAATTACCAACACCGAAAGGTTGTCTCTCTTTGTTGGTGCCGAGTCCTCGACGGCGGAGGCGCTGACGGGCTGACACGAGCGTACGTGTGCACACAATAAGAGGGATTACACGTGTGATCCTTGACGAGGGGAGTTTAGCGATATTCTTGCAACTAGGCCTAGTTGCTAGGATCTACCATTGTTCAGATCTCTTCTACGAATACATCAATTGCTATGCCCGGTGAGTCGTGATCTTGATCCTTGCATGTATGGGCATGCCTCGTTATCTGCATAGTGATTTTGGCGGACTACGCAGGGCAAAAAAAAATAAATTCTGTAGCGTAGACCAGCATTCCCCCACTACCCCTACTTCCCCTGCGTGGGCTATAAAATACCTTCTCGCCGGAGAGAGGATCATCTCTGCCCCCACTAGTTCCACTTCTTCCAAATATCACGCCGCGATGGCGAGAGCTCCAAGGGGTGGACGCGGTTGGCGCGTCGGACACGACATCCATGCAGGTTGTACTCGGTTGCGTGTATGGGAATTTAAATTTTTTGCCATGCATGCTACGCAACCGCTAAGACCTATCTATGGAGATACAAGTGAATAATAATTCCAATATCTTGTTCTCGAGATCATGTACCAGACACCATAGAAGTGGAAGAGATGCGGCGACGATGTCGAGGAAGCCTGTTGAAGATCCTCATGCACAAGCTTGTGGGTGAGGATGTTGCCGACTCCCCATATCTAGCACCTTGATCTAGCAGAGTGATGGCCTCACGTGTTACCCATGTGAGAGTTCACATACGTTGGGACCAGTTCGGCCGCGCTTCTCCGTCTAGGTCTAGACGCCATAGGTGTATATGAAGGTGGAGTTCTCAACACATGAGAGAGAGAGAGAGAGTAATTAGAAGCTATATCTAATTTGTAGAAGATACCTAAAAATTCCAATTAGAATAATCTCTAATTCAATTAGAGGGGTTCTAATTAGACCCTCTAATTCTACTAGAGAGAGAGAGGCTTGAGAGCCAATTGATACGATTGCATTGAGCCTTGGGGTCCTTTTTATTGGTGGATGAGGGGGGAGACCTTCCTTGGGAGGGAGGAGTCCCTCCCTCAATCCACCAAGGAGGTGGCCCCACCGCTCCTCCTAGTGGGAGTCGGATTGGACTTCTAGTGGAGTCTAACTCCACCTCCCTTTTCCTTTTTCCCTTATCCTTTTTATTTTTCTCTCCAATTAAATCATGGAAAAAATGCAGGGAGTGTATTGTGCCATGTGTGGTGCCCACTTGGAAGCCCCCAAAATATGGGTGCAGCCATGGGGGCATTCCTGCCCCCTTCCAACACTCCCCTCGCGCCGCCTTCTCGGTTTTTGTCTGAAACTCTTTCGGAACCCTACAGATAAAATCATCGACCTTATCTAAAAATGTCAGAAATATATTTCCGACATCCCGGGACATATCATGCCCCTCTGCACCTTTTTTGGAAAGCATGCAATCTCTTTTTCCTCCTAGAAAAACTCCGGAATAAATTCTGGCAGTAATAGAAAATGTTTCTATTACTCTGTGACATCTAATGTCCTCATTATAAATTCTCTCTGACATATAAAATATATATATCACGCAGAAACACCTTTCCCATGATACTTCTTGTTGATCCGTACCTA